>OY747703.1:54141295-54436295 GCA_963556495.2 Valencia hispanica | reverse complement strand
ATTCTTTGATTTTTAGACGAAACGGCAATAATCTCCGTATATAAATAAATTAATGATAAGATAAACAGTGCGTTATAAACCTTTTTAGCTTTCCTTCGTTTCGGCTTTGCCTAAAACATTATTAAGGTTAATGTTGCATGACTAAATAATACATAAACCCCTTCACTATAAAAAGGAATAAATGAAAATTAAATAAATAAAAACTGTGCCTGCCTTTACTGTTAACTGCATTAATATTGGGATAAATTTGGGCCTACGAATTGATAGTTTATCAATTAAAATAAATAATTTATAGAGTTAATACAAATAACCTACTTTGTTAAATTTTAATCCATTTTGGATTTTTGTTACGAATTTTCAATGGCAGCCGAATATAAATTACTCCCTGCTCCACAGGGACAGGAGTGGCGCACTTTAGATGCCCAATTGTTAGTATACATTTCTAAATTATATTCTGTTTTAGTTGATAAGTCCGGTAAAAAAGATAAAAACCAGTTCCAGGGCCTTATGACGGCCATGTGGGCTCGTCATGGTGCCCGAGGGGATAAGAGGAGTCTCTCACAGAATGTGTTCTGGGGAGGAAAAGCGACAGCTACTAAAATTAGTTAGCAACAAAGTAGAACAGGACACCGATAAATTGTTCTTGGCGTATAATGCTAAATTGATGGACGAGATGGAGCAGCACGAACACAGGTTAACTAAAGTTCAGCGACAGATGGATGAGGTGCTGCAGGATCAGGAAAGATTAGCATCTGTGGTAAGGGGGCAAGCTGCAGACCTTCCAGGGAGTGCCAGCCCCAGTCAACGTGATGAATGTGCAGCAGTTGTACAGGTCGAAAATATGCAGACGTTGGGGGACAAGGGGAGTCAGGGGCCATTTAAGAATACCAGATCTAAGTTGCCACTGGGGGCATGTGGGGGCCCTGATTTAATGCTTCCTTTAGTGGGAGCATCAGATGGTTCAGTAATTTACAAACCATGGAAGATGGCTGACATATCTGCCATCATTCTGCAACTCCCTGCTTTGACTGGTGGAGGAAACTGTTGGATAAATAAATTAAATCAGCTGACTTCAGGGCAAACCCTAGCGGTGGGAGATTGGAAAGCCATTATGGGTAGGATGTTGACATTGACAGATTATAATGAGATGATGCTCCAGTGCCAGTTAGCACGTGTACTTGATGAAGCCCCATTCACGCATCATGCACATGATCTTGCCGAGTGGGTCAGAAGAAAATATCCTACTCCGCCCGCGTCTAAAATTTTGAAATTTCCCTGGTCAACTGATGTTACTCCCGCAGAACATATGGCAAAATGTAAAGATAAATGGGTTGCCGTTACTGGGGAACACCCCCGAGATCCGGGGAATAATCGGATTTGGTTTAGAGAAGCAGTTTTAGCAGGCATGCCAGAGTCTGTTGCTACATTAATGAAACGGAATCCTGATTCACACATTTATGATCAGCCTACATGGGAAAGACACGTAACATATTATTTACAAGACGTGCAAGATTCTGCGTTAAAGGACGCTGAGGAGAATAAGAAAATGGAGACTGCTTTGTTAAAGCTACAGTTAAAAGAGGCTCAGAATAAATTGACTGACTTGTATCAGTCTAAAAAAGTGAAGCAGATGGTGGCTGAAGCAGCACCTACTGTTGGATCAGCGACAGTGCTGCCTTCTTTTCCTGTGATGTATGCTGGAGCTGCGCCGAATCCGCCATTTACTGCTCCTTATAGGACATGGCAGCCCCGTGGCAGGTCGCGTGGCAGGGCCAGGTTTGGGGATTTTAGAGGCATGGGGAGAGGGCAGCCAGGTGCTAACGGTTGTCGCCGGTGTGGCTCCAATGAACACTGGGTGAGGGAGTGCCCACACCCACAAGGGGACGCTATACCTCCCGGTCAGCCACCTCTACATATGGCTCCGAATCAGCATATGGCTCCTCCCTCCTATCCAGGAGGACAGAGTGGGCCTCAGTATTGACAATGCCCACAGAGTACCTTAGTGAGCAGGACAAAGGGGGATCCGATGCTCACAATAGACGTACATGGACATTCATTGCCATTCCTTGTCGACACTGGTGCTACTTTCAGCACGTTGGACAGAGTTTTACCAGACGTCAATTTTTCTGGGAACACAGTGTCTGTGATTGGAATCTCTGGGAATCCAATGATTCTCCCTATCACTCAACCATTGCCTGTTTCAGTGGGAGATCAAAGACTATCACATCCTTTTGTCATTGCTCAAACCACGCCTGTCAACTTGTTAGGCAGAGATCTGCTTATCAAACTTGGTGCTTCGATCCTATGTACCCCTGATGGACTTATGGTGATTTTTCCGAATGGACATACGCATTGCTGTGACACCATGAGTGGTCAATTTTTGCTGAAGGATGACACTTCACAAGTGGCTGATATTTTCTGGGCCAGATTGACTACGATGTCTGCACATGAATCTTCTGCGGCTGAATTTCTGAGATGCTGGAAGCCTTGGCTGCTTGAACTCCAGCCTTTTGTTCCACCGCCTGACCCGTTCCATGTGACCTGCCTATATGAGAGAGGCGATCCTACTTTATATCAGGAACAATTTGAAACAGAACTTGAAGGCCAAAGTTGGTCTGTGGCTTCGGGTCCATGCTTTGTGGGGAAAGAGGGTGTTGCACTGTATGCTGATCTGACTTCAGAGCAGCATAAGTGGTATATGATGGAAGCTGAAGCGCTTCCACACATATCGCTTTTGTTGCATCCGAAACATCAAGCTAAAGATTTGGGGGGAATGGTTAAAAGGGGAGTTGGATTGGGTTCCTACCCAGATACCTTCAGTCTCTTTTTCTCCTTCTACTCAGATGTACAAAATAGACACGCAGCTCTCAGATACTACCATTCTGGAACATTTGCAGCTTTCTAGAAATCATGGCAGAGAAAAAACAGATCATCCTGATGCAGTGGAGGCCTTAAAGGTCGTGCCTGACTCTTTGTGGTCAGATGGTCCCACTGATGTCGGTCTAGTGCAAACCACACCCATCACATTTGAGATGAAACATTCTGATCCAATCTGGCGTTCGCAGTATCCACATAAACCTTAGGCTGAGGAAGGTATTGCAGACACTATTGCAGGCTTACTTGAAGTTGGAGTTTTAGAACCATCAAACTCTTCATATAACACCCCTATTCTTCCTGTGGAAAAACAAGGTACTGGTAAATACAGAATGGCACATGATTTGCGTGCTATCAATGAGGCCCTTAGAACCCCTCCCATTTCTACACCGAATCCGTATACAGCTCTGGCATCCCTGACTCCTGATTTAAAATGGTTTACCTGCATAGATTTGGCTAATGCATTTTTCTGTTTACCGCTCCATCCTTCTGTCAGGGATATTTTTTCATTTTCATTCAGGGGCAGGAAGCTACGTTATAGTAGGCTTCCGCAGGGCTATTTGAAAATAGATTGAAAGAGGGATTTGTTGTATTCTACTTTTTTGGGGCTATTTTTTATTATGCAGTACATATGTTTTAACTATATCTTTAGTAAGCTTTAGAAGTAAATAGGCCTGTTTATATTATTCAGGGTAGTAAAACATGACTCTTTACCAGTATTTTATGGGGGTAAGGTTTTAAGTAAATAAACTCTTGGGTAAAGATATGAACTGAAAGCAGGGAGGATCGGTTATAACTCTAGTTCATGGTACGGCTATAAAACCAGGTCAGGAGACCTGGAGAAAATGTATGACCTGTCAAGATGTAGAAGGAGGAGAGAGGAGTCATGTGATATGTTCTTTGTTCTTCTGTAATAAAAATGGTACACCCTTGTAGAGAAGCGAGTCAGATCTTTTCTGGCTCCCATCTGCAGGTGCGTCCTTTGTGAAACAGATATCTGTTTGTGTGTGTTGTTTTACTCTCTGTCTCTCAGTTCTGGGTCTTATTTTGAAACAGTTCCCGCCGGGGTTTTGGAGTTCGGCGCCCCCACCTCTCTGAGTAGAAAGTGAGTTGCAGAGCATATTATGGTGGAAAGCCGACAATATACACATACATACATACATACATATATATATATATACACATACATACATACATACATATATATATACACATACATATATATATATACATATATATATATATATATATATATATATATATATATATATATATATATATATATATATATATATATATATATACAATACATATATATATATATATATACACATACATACATATATATATATATACACATACATACATATATATATATATATATATACACATACATACATACATATATATATATACACATACATATATATATATACATATATATATATATATATACATATACATATATATATATATATATACATACATACATACATACATATATATATACACATACATATATATACACATACATACATACATATATATATACACATACATACATACACATATACATACATACATACATACATACATACATACATACATACATATATATACGTATATATATATACTTATACATATATATATATATATATATATATATATATATATATATATATATATATATATATATATACACATACATACATATATATACGTATATATATATATATATATATATATATATATATATATATATATATATAGATTGTCTGGACAATACTCCATAGATTCTCTAGAGTGTTGATGATCAGGGCAGTTTTAGGTCAGTCCCACACAGTACCACCATGGTCAATGAACCAGCTGGTAGAGAAGGTCAGTACTAATCCCTGTTGGAAAATCAAATTAGCACCTCTATAAAGTTTATCAACAGAGGGGGGCATGAAGTGCTCTAAAATTTCCTGGTAGATGGCTGTGTTGACTGTGGACTTCAGAAAACCCAGTGAACCAGAACCAGCAGATGACATAGCGCCCCAGATCATCACTGATTGCGGAAACTTCAATCTGGAGTCTAGCAACATGGATTCTGTTCCTCCCCCATCTTCTTCCAGACCCTAGAGTCCTGATTTCCAAATGAAATGCAAACTTTACTTTCATCTGAAAAGAGATCTGTGGATCACTGAGCAACAGCCCAGTATCTAGGACAAGAGTGGGTTGACACAATGACTGCGACATTTGTAGCCCATGTTTGTGCGAAGCGGGTCTTAATGCACTGAAACCAGCCTCAGTCCACTCCTTGTGAAGTTCCTATGAATTATTGAATGGTTTTTGCTTGACAGTCCTCTTAAGGCTGCAGTTATCCCTGTTGCTATTGCATCTTTTCCTACCTCACGTTTTCCTTCCACTGAACTTTCTATGAATATGCCTAGATGCAGCACTTCTTGAACAACCAGCTTCTTTAGCAAATACCTGATGTTTTACAATACTCTAATTTTCTGAGATACCGCATTTTGAGTTTTCATTCACTGTAAGCCATAACCATCAACATTACATGAAATAAAGACTTGAAGTATTTCACTTAATGTGTAATGAACCTGTATGATAAATGAGTTTCACTTTCTGAAATGTGTGACAAAAATTACAAATTCACAATATTCAAATTTTTTAGATATGCCTGGTTTACATCATGACCAAACAGATGGATTTAAAAAAGTTTTTAATGTTTTTAAAACAGGCGTATAGATGAAAATAGTTTTTTTTCTTGAGAACTTTATTTGATTGAAGCTTTTCCTTTAACCACAGTAATGTGCATCTAAATGAACTTCAACTTCAATCAAATCTGTTCCCTGAGGGTTATTTTAGGCATGCTGCTTGTCAAGTCTGCGTAGCTATTAGGAACAGAAACAGAAATACAAGTAAAATGTGCAGCATAGCTTGAATAATCCATTACTCTGTCAATATGAAGTACGTTTAAATCATTATCTACAGTTTAAGAGAACCAGCTTCTCTTAAAGCAATCTGAAAACAACATGAAAAAGTAGGTGTTTGTGAAATAATTTATGTTGTGTAACAGCATCCTTTTTTAAGATAGAAAATGTTTAATTGCTCGTAAATATATTAGAAATGTATTCAAAGGCATTTAATCAATTAAATCTGTATTTATTTTTAAAGTTTCAGCGTAAATAAAGTTAATTTAATCTAAGGCATCTTGAAGATGTATCACTAGCTTCACAGCAAACTTATCACAACTATTTCTTCATGTACAGTAGAAATAGACAGCCCAGCCCTTTAGTTTTACACTACTAACCACAAATGGGACTCACCAAACAGCAAGTAGTAAGAATCAAAGCAAGAGACTGATTGAAGTAAAAAATATGCATAATTATATCACTTTTCAAAAGACAAATATTTTAAAGTGCAACAGCTATTAGGATGTGATCGAAGTTTTTAAAAAACAACTTCCCTTAGTTTGTTTCCACTTAAACAGAGAGTTTTTTGTTCTTTTTAACTATAAATCAGGTGAAATATATGCAAAAGTGGAGAAGTTCCTTTTTAGGCATCACCACTCTAGCAAACTCTACAGTTATCTCATTAAATGTTAATTGGCTGGGATGTTACTGAGGAGGTTTGGTGCCACTCCCACACCACACACACAATGTAAATACAGTTAAGATCTATTATACTAATTTTCTACCCCAGTGGAATATTGAACAGCTGCAGCCCATTCAGAAATACGGCCCCAGAGTTTTAATAGGGACTGGAAAAAAAACACACTTGCATAAAATGCCTCCTTCTAAAACTGCACAAGCATTTAGAAACCATACTGCTCCATAATGTGTTTTAGAGTTCTTCCAAAGAGACAAGCAGCTGAAGTTTTGATATATGCTTTCTATATAGGTTATACCGAGTTACTAAAACAAACAAGCCACTTTAAAAACAAATAAGCAAAAACAATCCAACTGGTTGCCTTTATTAGGTCTTGTTCACGCAGGTTCTGGGTCACACTGGGTTCTTCACAACCAATTAGGTGGATCAAATCAAAAAGAGCTGCTTTAGAGTTAAAGCAATGCTATTGCTGTGTTCTCAGTTCTCACTAACATGCACTCCTGCACCCACCCGATCTTTATACGACAGCCCCACCTTCCTATGATGATCCGATTACATATGCCCACAGTAGTGCCACGCACCATGTCTCACAGCTGCACACTAACATTTTGGAATTGCTATGGCTATCATAGGCGCGTTTCCACTATTGGAACTTCCGGGTGATTTTACTGGACCTTCACGGTAAGTGGGGAGGGGAGGGGGGAGTGTTTTGGGAGGGTCGGATTCAAAAAATCTATCTTCCCCAAATACTGCAGACTGCAGCTTCAAAGGGCCAATTTTGTACAGAGACACAACAGCTGAGAGGACCGGGCCAACTGATTTACCCTGTCTGATGAAAGTCCGGTAAAATTATCCTAAAGTTCTGATAGTGGAAACGCACCTCATGTTTATGCTCCTTGCTCAATTCCGAACAACCACTTTATGCTAGTGCATGCAAGGTGCATGTCATGAATATGTAGTTTTGTAGGAAATGTATCTGTGAATCTTTGTAAATTGAGCACAGCAGTCTTGTACAATTGCCTCATTAAAAGAAAGGCACGCTGCTTTCTGATTGCTTGGGGTAGATGATTTCTTGTTTCTTGTTGTTTCTTCTTCTTGTTGGTCAACAAACAGTTTTAGACAGTTTTTTGCAACAAGGTGTGTTGATGGTGCCATTGAGTCAGCAAAGTCATTCCAAGGGCTGAAAATGCCCCCCAGGCCACACTTTGGACACCCCTGCTAGTATGTCTACATATAATGCATATTATGTAAAATAATGGTAATATTATGGCAGATTAGAGTCTTACCGATGCTGAACTCCAACTGCTGCAGCTTCGGCGTTGTTGCCACAGCTGTTGGACAGAACACACAAGAGAGAATGGTTATGATATCAAAGATTTTCTTGAGTTGTTCTTTTAAAATCAGTCATTGGGTTTAAAAAAGAACCTGGGAAAAGATAAAGAAAAACTTTTTTTTCAAACCCAAGTAGAGACTTAATGTTTAAATGACTTGCTTCATCCATCCATCCATTCATTCATTGTCTATACCCACTTGTCCTTGCAGAGTTGCAGCGGAGCTGGTGTCTATATTCAGTAGCCATTGGCCAAGAGGCAGGGTACACCCTGAATAGGTTGCCAGTCCATCACAGGACAACATAACTATTCATACAGGCACGTGCACACACACACACACACACACACACACACACACACACACACACACACACACACACACACACACACACACACACACACACACACACACACACGCACCCACACACACACACACACCATATAGCCAGAGTAACCAGAGAGAAGTCATGAAGGCACAGGGAGAACATGCAAACTCCATGCAGAAAGACTCCAGGTCAGGATTTAAACCCAGCACCTTCTTGACAAAAGGCAGCAGTGCTACCAACTGCAGCCCAACCTACATTCTGTGCCAAAGAAATGTCACCTACTGTACTGCATTTCCCAGACATACTCTAACTAGCAATGCACCTTTTTTAGGCTGCTCATGCCTTCCTTTCCCTTTCCTTCTACCTGCAAGTCAGTTCAGTCTCTTGCTTATCCTCCTCCGTGTTTTCTGTATGTGACAGTATGTGAGTAAATAAGAGCCATAATGTTCCAGTGTCTCTTTTTCCACCCAACCACCTGGGAGGCTTCATTCATCAAGCCTCCGCAGCATAAATACCCACACACTGCCGCCTGCTGCTCACTGGATTGTCAACTCCCCTACATGTTGCCACAGTGTGACTGAGAAGCAAAGTTCTGTTCTCATTCCTCCCATTTCTTGAAATCCTTCACTCTGTATATGATCAAGTCTCTGTGCATTTTTCGTCTCCTGGTAGCCTTGTTCCGTTGCATCCTCCCGACCGGTGCTCGTCTCAATCTGACTCTCCTGCTCCCTGCATTCTTCACATCCAGTCACATTGCAGCTCTGCTTTAATCTCGTCATCTGGAATCCTGCTCTGACAACCGGTCCACTCACACCCACTCGCACCCTGATGGTGAAACACTGTCACCACATTCTCTAGTAAGAACTCAACTATTTGAGTCATTGCCTTTCGACAAAAACTAAATAATCTCTAACCAATAATTTATCAGCTGTCAATAGGCCTAATGAGAGATGGGGACTGGAGCTCAGATTGTGGAAACTAGAGCTGGATAGCAGAGAAGTGGTATTTTAGAATTCTAAGAGTGTGACACACTCCCAGAACTGTTCGTTTAGATTATGCAAAAACCCTGCAAACTTTGTCAGGGTGTTCAAACGAGAGTTTCTGGTATGGATTGTCCTTGAGGGCTCTTGCCAAAAAAGATGAGCAGTGTACTGCGTGCTTCTATCATCTGTCACCAGCGCCGTCTCTCATTCTGCGCTCTCCCAGGCCGACACCGCTACTCAAACACAAAGCAGATGAAAAACACCTGCAGGTTGGAGCTACACACGGAGGCCTTAAAGCACAGAGTGGTGTTGCTGATGTGCCCACAGACAAAACTGGCCTCTCTAAGGCTCATCAACTCCGCTAATGGCCCACAGATACTGGGTGATTTCTGATTTATTGGAGCCACTAGAGTTTAGATAACAGACATTAAATGAAATGAGGATCATTTACAAAGACTAGATAGATGTTGGTCATTCTGTTCTCTACTGGCAGCTGTAACCATCAATTTGTTTCTGGAGTTTCTCGCAGCAAAACATGCTACTACTGAGATGTCCCATATCCAGCCTGGAAGCTCTTTAAGTTTGACCAATGATGTACAATATTTGTCTGTAAATAAAATATGCACACGTATATGCTTTGACTTATACAAAGTCAGCTGCAGCACAGCTCAGAAATCGATCACCATGTACTTGTTTTGCCTCAGTCAGAATTCAAATCTGGAAATCACATCATAGATGCGAAGAAGCTGTTCATTTAGATGCATTTCAGTAGATGTCAAGATACTGAGTGCAGGAGCTGGTGGACCGCTTGTGGCATGGTGTGGAAACAAGCGTCTTACCTTTAATGTGAAGAAAACCAAGGAAAGTATTTTAGATTTAAAAAGAAACAGGGTTTAAGTGAAACACTGTTTGGATCATGGGAGAAAAAGTGGAGGTGGTTGAGGAGTATTAATACCTCAGAGTTCACCTTGACAACAGACTGGACTGGAGACTGAACAGTGGAGCCGTCTACAAGAAGGGACAGAGCAGACTGTACTTCTTGAGGAAGCTTAGGTCCTTAGGTTTGGAGCAAAATGCTGCATATCTTCTACAAGTCTGTTGTGGAGAGCATAATCTCTTACGGTGCGTTCACACCGAACGCGTTTGAAGCGTCAAGGGCGTCAGGTTTACATGTAAGGTCAATGCAGAATCGCTGATACGCGTCAGGATTTCTGCAATGCATCATGCGTGTTTTTGCGTTGCGAAAACGAATTTCTGCCTCATTCGCGCCTCAAATTCGCACATCAGAAAATACGTACGTTATTTTATGTGGTGCATTGTGTGCATTCGTGCGTGACGTGCGTTTTTGCATCTGCCGCTGAAGTTGAAAAATCTGAACTTCGGCGTCAATTCGCACCGCTTCAACCAATCAGGAGCCTGGTGACATGGTGTCATGTGATGCTGTGACCCAGTTCACGGGGTCAGGTCCGGCAAAATTTTTCATTCAACATGGAGGAAATACTGATAACGGCCGTGGCTTATCACCCAAAGCTATACGACACCAGTAGCTTTCTCTACAAAGACAGGAATAAAAAGGACCTTACTTGGAGGAATATAAGTGAAGAGATAGGGCAACCTGGTAAGTTCATTTCACTTTTGAAAGTTTTCACGTTACTGACCCTGCAAACCTGGGCAGGGTACTCTCGACAGTAAATAGAGAATGGAGACTCTCTTCCAACGCTAGATCGACAGCTGCCATCTTGCAAAAACACCGTTTGGCACTAGCGCCTCCCACAAGTTGCATATTTCTGGCTTGACGTGCGTCACAATGTTATATTTTGACCCGTGTCAAATTCGCTTTGGACTCGAGCTGCGAATGTTCAAGCGTCAAACTATGGTGTGCGGCGCATTTTGTCTCTTTGATGTGAACGCACCGTTAGGGCAGCATCAGCGTCAGGGACTTACAAAGCTTCAACAACCTGATAAAGAGGGCTAGTTCTGTTTTGGGAACGACTGTGGAACTACTGGAGATAATAATGCAAAGAAGGATCCTTCATAAAATCAAAAACATTGTACACAACTCAGCGTATCTTTTTCATGAGACTATCCCACAAATAACTGATTGTCTTCAGAAGGGTTCTTCAGTTTTGCTGTAACACAGACAGGAGACCCTTACTGCCCACATTCATTAGCATCTACAAGAACTACTTTTTTTCTTTTTAAAGGTTTTGTGGCCATAGTGGCCTTTATTTGAAAGTGGACAGCTTAGAAATAAGTGGGGGAAGACATGCAGCAAAGGTCCACAGGGCCGGGACCCGAACTCGGGACGGCCGCGTCGAGGACCTGCTTATGGTAAAAACACATGGTTTCACATGGGAAAGATGACATGTAATCACATGTGAAAAATCTTTGACCCATGTGAAATTCACATGCAAAAACATGTTGAAAAACATGTGAGATGTGTGAAGAACATGTGACCACCTGTGTTTTGCACACATTTCCCATGTGAATTTGGAACATTTTCATGGTAATAAACTGTGGAACCCATGGACATTAACATGTGAGTCCCATGTGAAACATGTAAACCACATGTGAAACATGTTATTTTTCATATGAAACCTGTATGTGAAAAATATGTGTGAAGTTACATGTGAAGCCCATGTGAAGTCTATGTGATTACATGTGAGAAAAATGTGAAACCAATGTGAAACCATACATGTGAAGTCCATGTGTGCTACACATGTGGTTTACCATACATAACGGCACGCAACGTCCCAAGATCTACAAAAACTCTGAAGAATTCAATAGTATGAGGTACACCAAAACTCAATTTCCCTCTGGGATCATTAAAGTATTTTTGAATCGAACTGAATTTAAGTGAATGTCCTTATTCTGCAAGATTAAAACTCATTAGACCTTGAGCTCAAACTGCTTCCAGCCAGTGAGATAATGTTATTTAGTATTTGGGAACCGTCTCTCTCCCTCAAAGCTTGATAATAAGGTTCTGGATAATAGAACCAGTTTTTCTTAAGGCCTGTCTAATGTGATGTGCAAATGCTTTACAAGGTTTTCCGCTGCTGGGGTGACCAGCACCTGATGACATCATGATGACGAGACTCCTCTGAGCTCTCAGCGCTGACTCAGAGGAGAGTCTGAGTGTACCAGTAAATCTCTGATGGTTTTGTGTCTTACGTGTTTCTGTCTGGGTTTTTTTCAAAGAAGTAGTTCTGCCTCACCTGAATTGTGTTTTGGGCCTGATCGACCTGTAGATTCGGCTGCTATGCTTTATTTACCCTAACCCTCTGTTTTTATTCCCCCTCAATGTATTTTTTTTTCTCAAACTGTTACCGATTCAATTCACAATTCCAAGAGAGAAACCGAACGGTGAAAGTCTGTGACAGATGCCTCCCAGTAGAGACGACCTTGAGTTCAGGTTGGACAGATGTTGTGCAGAGATTCAACTATCTAAGGGCTGTTCAGAACCAAAGGTCCAGGAACTCAGCTGGGTCAATTGAGCGGTGTCAAAATAAAAAATAAAAATAAGGCTTTTTCTTTTCATTTAAACTTAGGTTCTTCTCTCAAAAGGCCTTTATTTTGAATTCTCCTTTTCTTTCTAAGAAACATTTCCTTCAACTTATATTTAGGACGTAAAACTCCAACATTTGCTCAAAACCTTTTTTTCAGTTGAGTTATTTCATGTGTTTTTTTAATGTCATTTTTTATGTTTTTGTTTCTTTACATAATTATTCAAATATATCAATGTGATTACTAACAGGAGATTCTTAAGTCTATTAGCAAAAAGTCCCAAAGTATATATCCAGTTTCAATTGAAATGTAAATGTTGCAATGTTGCTCTGCCTCTCTGCAGATTAAACGGAAGCGGATAAAAAGAAACTGTCTATCCTGGTTGTGTGGTTTCTTAAATTGAATTTGGGTTCCTCTTTTTAATGTTTGTATTTATGGATACTGCTACGTGCCCATGCAGGATTTTCCGAAGTTTTTTTTGTCTTCCCCAAAAATTGCCCAAAATGACCCCAAAAAAACCCAGTCATAATCTATTTTTACCTGTTTATTTTTAAAATGATAACATGAGAAATAGTGTTTGTTTTTTTAATCACTTTAATTAATATTCAACCTGAAGAAGCTGAACAGCGAACTTCACATAAAAAATAAAATTAAACAATTTGCATTTAAAATACGAATAGTTCACCTGCTGTGGCCTGAACGGACAGTCTCAGCACTTCCTCCTGGTCTGCCTGGATCTGAAATGTGCACCCACTTGTGCATAATCAAATGTATTAATTGATATTGCGAGGTTTCTGTCATGAGGTTTTGGATTTTTGCCTCAGACAGATGATTTTTCATGGGGGTTTAGATGTTGATCTGGAGGCTGAATCCGTGCTCTGCTGCCACACTGGAGACTTACAGGCGCCACTTCACCCAAAGTTTTGAAATCGGTGAACATTTCTCCAATTGAAGTGATCAGAAATTGTAAAGACTCTCTGAACGAGTCATTTCCTGACCCGCAACTATTGCTACAGTGGGAGGAAATCCTGTAGCATGCGACGCTTCTGCACCAGTGGTTGGCACGACACTAGGCTCTTTGGAGCGCGTTTGAAACCAGCCGCACTAATCCCAGTTGGGCTTCAAAGTAGCATTTCAACGCCCTTTTAGCAAGATGTATTGACTACAGGGTCCAGGTCTGAGATGATGCTCAGATGCGACCATTTTTTTTTTCTTGATTGATTTAATTACCTGTATTCTGTTTGCAAAAGTCTGTGCGTTTGCATCAAGTGGTCAGGGGTGTGAACTGCAATCAGCCAAAACGAGGGACGACATTGAGATTTGTCGTGACCGTTTTAAGAATATTTATTCGGTAACGCGACCCCTGGTAGAGAGCGTGACTCATAAGTGTGAACTAAATATCTTTTGTGTTAATGTTTTTTTATTTTTATGGGTCACCTTCCTCCATAGCTACAACCCCTTATGTCTAAGAGAGCTGTTGGTATATTTCAGGTAAAGACATGTCTGATACTGAAGGTTGCTTTGCCAACTGAGGTATATTATAAGTGAAGTAAAGAAATATTAAGTTGCTGCGGTGAATCACCCAGGTTTCTGTCTCCTTTGACTTTTAGCAATCACTCATTGATTAAATTCATCAATATTGGTAATTTCATGCAGTCACTCGACTTTTTGTGTTGATCTTGCTTTGTAACATATAAATCTCATTCCTTTCTGTAGTGTATACATTTAGACCTTTCAGTTAAAGTAAAATAATTTGTTATTTTAGATAGACTGAGACTGATCAGTTTTATTTCATGGGTTATTTTATTTTACTGCAACAATTTTTAGCAAAAGTAGTTAACTAGATATACTCCTATCCAGTTTTTTAGGGGGTTACGACCAGATCCCTACAGCCTGGTCTTATAAGCGTATAAGCTGGTTTTATAAGCTGAAAAGAGAGATATGGGGCACAAAAGACTACCAGTATTTTTTTTAAACTGCTGTCTTTGCAGCTTTTTTAGGCTAAAACATTAATGAAAATAGTCATGAAGGCCACAACATTCAGAAAGAAACTTACTCTCCGACTTCTGATCACTACCATTTGAGAAATGTTCCCTGATTTCTAAACTTTGGCTGAAGTGGTGCTTGTAATGCCAGTCTCCAGTGTGGGAGCAGAGCGTGGATACAGTCTCTAGAACATTAAAACTCCATGGGAAGTCATCAGTTCAAGGAAAAAACAATCCAAAACCTCATGACAATAACCTGCAGCAATCCCACTTGAGACATTTGATTACACACAAGTGGGTGCGCATTTCAGTTCCATGCGGAGCAGGAGAAAGTTGTGAGATTTTGTATTGAGGCCAGAGGAGGTGTTCCTATTTTATATCATTATATCGTTTAATTTCATTGTTTAGATTCAGAACTCGGTTCAGCTTCTTTGGATTGAATATCATTTAAAATTAATTTGAAAAATTAATACAAGCCTACTGAATATGTTATTTTAAAAATTGATGGGTAAAAATAGATAATGACCACGTCGGTCAAATTGACGGACAACAAAAATCTCTAGTGTGACCTCTAGTTTGAAGATATTTCCTGAAGTCTCATGAAACAAAAACAGAAATGTTTGACCATAATGATCACGGTTAGGTTCCATCTGGAAGAATAAGGGAGGAAGCTTGCAAGCCTGAAAAAAACTAAGGTTTTTACATATTCCGCCAAATTATGGCGGAATATTTGTGCCACCAACTTGAGCGCGCAGTGAGACTGATCTGAGAGCATATATCTATGTGAACGAACAATAACACCTGCTCTGTCTGCTTGCATGCTCGCTCAACTCTGCCTCTGCTCGCAACTTCAGATATATGTAAATGATCCCCACCACCAGGCAATCAGAGACAGGTCTTTTTCATGCAGTGGATTCTGTGGAAATACTGCATTTGCTGGGAGGGCACAACCAGCAAATCAAAATAGTGAACAAAGAACTGACATTACAAAACAAAACAGGAAAACATAATAAAATAAAAACTTGCATTTTGTAGTTTAGGAATATTTAGTTAACCATATGAATATGAATATATAATATACAAATATAATGCTTACTTTGTACCTTTTTTTTTAGATTTCCACATTTCTTAAGCAGCTATGTGATGTGTAAAAAATGCTTGTGTCTCATTTTCAGGAGTTTATTTCTTACAGCTCCTGAATGGAAACATCAAGCACTTTGGTGTTTTTATTAAGGGACACCTCTAATATAGCCACTAATATTTCCTAAATATACAGTAGATTGTTGAAGGAAGCACCAGATGAAAACACAGAGACAGTGTTCTTTTGACTTGTTTTCTCCGATCTATCAACCATTGTTGAATAAGAATGCAAGAAGACTATTATACATAAAATCAGAAAATATGGAAATAGTTGAGATTATTTTTAAAAAGTCCTCAGATTCCAACTGTCTATCTGTGCTTTAAAATCAAGAGTTTATCTTATTATATTCTCCCGTGTTAATGTCATGTAAGTTGCGAGCAGAGAGTCGAATGCGAGTAGACACAGAGTTGAGCAAGCAGACCGTGCGGCGCGCGAACACAGAGCAGGTGTTATTGTTCATTCGCATAGATGTGTGCTCTCAGATCAGTCTCACTACGTGCGCAGATTGATCACTGCGTGCTCAGCTTGGTGGCACAAATATAATGCCATACCAAATGTGAAGGGAAGGGAAAGGGGAGGATAAATATTTAGCAAAAAAAGCGCAATTAGGATAATAATTATTTTGAGCACACTAAATTGTTGTTTGTAAAATCAAAAATAGTGACGTTTGTGGATCTTGTTCAATTTAATAAAATGGCTCAATTTATGTTTAAAGTAAAAAACAAGTCCCTACCAAATCATCTGCAACAAATGTTTAAGGATAGAGGGAATATATATGAGTTCCGAGTTAATTTTATGACCAAACAACCATCTGTCAACACTGCTCATAGAACCATGTTTCTTACTTTTTGTGGGCCAACTCTGTGGAATACATTTAGGAGTGAATTAAAGGATTGCAGTAATATTAAGCAGTTTAATAAAAGACATAGGAACTAACTAGCAAAGATTACACAAACGACAAATTATAAAATTGTAATTTAACATTAAAGTGCCCCTAGCATGAAATGTGAATTTTTTGAGTTTTTGGTCATATTTGTTAGTTTCCCCAGCCTGCCTATGTCCCCTAAGGGATTAAAACGACGGATTAGTGTTTCCTTTGTCCCCGGGTATGTCTGCCTACATAGTGAAATTAGCTCTCAGAAACGGGCTGTTTTGCAGTTCAGCATATGACGACACGTTTCGGCATATGTTGTCATTGAGTTCAAGCCAATTACCCCCTTCTCTGAACTACACTCTCCAGGTCCCTCCCCCCACGGCGCGTATTACAACCTAAACAACGAGAGCTACGGTAAAAGGCAAACAACGAACCGACAGCATGAAGTCCAGACCGCATCGACACTGTCCTCCCCTCTTCCGAGCCTCTGAAAAGCTTGTGGATGGACTTTATTTATGCAGAGAATGTACCCGACCGACTCCCGAAGCGCCTGGTCATTTGTGGCAAACATTTCTCTGACGAATGTTTTATTAACTTGGGACAATACAGCAGTGGATTCGCAGATCGTCTTAAACTTTTACCAGGATCAATACTGACTCTCCGTGAACCAGCAAATATCCCTATACAAGTAAGTAGGTTATATTTCCGCAATAATGTCCTTCAGCTGTTATATACCAGTGTTTCCCATACATATATAGAGGTGCGCCACAGATTAAACTCCAGCCGCTACAGATTCAACACCGGCCTAAAAAAATTAAATAAAATAAATCAACACCGACCGTCACGTATTGCGTTTCGTTTTTTCTTTTGCACGCCATTTAAAACACTCAGAGTATTCGTTCCCTGCTCTCTCTTCGTCTCTCTGTCACTCACGTCTCTCTCGCACAAACACACACACACACAGCCCCTCCCCTCCGTGCAGCACGTCTGTCTGGATCACCTGTGGAAGACGTCCTCTACCTTTCTGGTCAGATTCCGGATCAAATTGAAACGCCATTACAGTCGCCATTACACTCACCGATAACTGAGCCATTACTGTCGTGGTGAAGCTAGAGACGTAATGAGGACGGATGGATGTGTCATCCACACATCCATGCGTCCTCATTACGTCTCTAGCTTCTTGGCAAATATTTGATTAGGCCTGTAATTTGTAAAAAGATTATTGTTCAACACACAATGTAATTAAGCCTAAACAGAATTACATTTCATACATAATATTGGAATTTGGGCAATTTGTGGTACGCAAATGCATGTCTGCCAATGTTTCATCAGATGCGGACGTTAGAGACTCAATTGACAATAGAGGCGCATGGCCTGGACTTCGCCCACCAAAACTCGGTTGTTCTGTGCTAATGCTAAAAGAAGGGCCTCCTAGTAGGGGCAGCAATAATACAACAAGGCTGGGTTACGGGAAACGATCCTTTGATGCAGTTTTAAGGTACTTGGAGTGGGACTAAAAAGGGCCCAAATGTCGTGGGGAATTTCATGCCAGTGGCACTTTAATGTTTAATGTGTAAATAGGCTGATGAGGTGTGTGAGTGAGTGAGTGAGTGAGTGAGTGAGTGAGTGAGTGAGTGAGTGAGTGAGTGAGTGAGTGAGTGAGTGAGTGAGTGAGTGAGTGAGTATGTGTGCAATGTATGCATGCATGTAGGTAAGTGTATTTGTGTATGTGAATGTGTGTATGGGCACACATGTATACATGCATATCTTTGTGTGTGTACATATATATTTATGTGTGTATGTATGTTTATATAGAATTATATGTATCTTCACATGTAACCGAAATTATGAGGAAGAAGATTTAACAATAACAATTTTGCTTCTTCCTGCTCTTTCTCAAACTTGGATTTTTTTTTTTGTTATTTTAATGTTGATTGTTGTATATATTTAATGTTTGAGAAAAATAAATCAAATCAAGTGCAGGGGTAGCAGCATCATGATGTGTGGGTGTTTCGCTGCTTTAGTCTCTCCTGTCTTTTTATAGTGTATGTATTTTATTTGGTTTCTGTTGTTGATCTATATCTCTTTTCCTTTTAGGCTGCTTGTTTTCTTCATGAAATATCATGAAAAACAATAAAGCATGAAACTAATGGTTCCAAATACATAATTTTGCTGGTTTATATACATATCAAATAAAAAATAAACTTAACGGTTAAATTTAAATTTCTGGGTACAATCTATTTTTTTATTAATTTAAACTCTGTTAGTTGCAGCATCAAAATACAGTAAGCATCACATCTCAGTATCAAGTGTAAATGAAGTGCATGGACTAAAAGAAAATGCATTCATAGACATCTTTCATAAGCCAGGGATGTATGCTGTATGTAAATACACTTCCTGTGATGATCTGGTTTTCACTTAACTGTCAACCTCTCACTCCTCTGGGGTAGTGTCTTCTCATGTTGTCACCACTAAAGCTTCCTTGTAGGACCACATTAAACTTTAATAAGCCAGAATGTCATGTTGTATTTTTTTTAAAAGGGAGCCCTTTAGATAGGTGGGCCGAGACAGAGCCAGCTGTTCGGTCCTGTCTTTGCTGCCATGTTATCATAAGGGAATGTCATCGTGACAGCCCGGTTTGTTTAGAGGACTCCATCTGTGCCATACATTAACTTTTTCAGAGTGGTGGGAGGCAGTGACAAATCCCTGACATTGCAGCAATAATTAAAGATGAGGAATGAAGATAAGTTCAAGTTAGGTGTGGGATGGAGCGAATGCCAATCACAAGAAAACCCAACTTGTTGAAAAGCATCTGAATGTTGATAGGGCGGAAGGAGGATTAGAATTCACAGCTGTCTGCATTTATATGCAGAGCTCTTTGGTAGACTGTCAAATATTAATGGAAGGATGGTGCCAGATGTTTTGTTTGTACGCAGTCAACACAGTTTATCTTGCACCTTCGAAGACAAAGACTGAGTGTGTTCCAGCATCGCTGCAGAACCTGTTGCATGCTCACATTTCACCAATCAGGTTTTTAGGATCGGTGTTAAATTGCATCACTGCAGCCTGAGGACACAGCAGGTGTAGAAGTACCTTTCACATCCTTCAGGATCCTCTTCTCACAAGCAGGGCTAATGCAGCTGCAGGTTTTTAGCACAAGACAGATACAGTATATCATCATATCCTAAAGCAATACAGCCAAGATGACAGCTTTCCACTTCTCAGATATATCATCTACTTCTACGTCTGCCTGTTTCGGACTGTACTCCATAAGGCTGTAGTTTGAAGTGCCCGTTTTACTACTGAACCCAGTGGCAAGATATGTGATTTTGCTGTTTGTTAGAAATCCTTCACAGTGTTCTGGACATAAGGTTTATGAAATATCCACATTGCCCTGCAAAAGAACTCAGTCTTTGAAACCTACATGTTAGGGTTGCCGTCCTGCTGGGAGATGATCAGTCTCAAGGCTTTTGCAGCGTCTAATGTTTTCTTCCTGGATCAACCTGAACTTAGGTTCATCCACCTTCATATCCATAACCAGCTTACCTCTTACTGCTGATGCATTTCATTCATACAGTCTGATGGTACCATGTCCATGTTAATGCATTTGGACCAGAGCACCTTCTTCTGCAAAAAGGACTTCTTATACATTTCTTTTAACAATGGCTCACTTCTCTCCACTCTTCTATAAAAGCCAGATTTGCTTGAATAATAGATAGAATAGATATCCTGTCAACAGCACCTCCTATCTGAGCTGCGGGTCTCTGCAGCTCCTCTATAGTTATGCTGGACTTCTTGGTTGCTTCCCTTGTTAATGCTCTATCATATTCATGATACTGTTTGTTCTCTAACACACCTCTTGTCAGAAAGCTTAAAGATGACATACTGTTTAATGAAGCTCTTGGTCAGGTTTACAAGCAGATCTGGTTCTCATGAACAACGGGGAACTCATGAGACTGAAACGTACGACAACGAAGCAACAGAGACCTGGAGACACAGAGGGGTATCAATACTCAGGGAAGGCACTGAGCGAAATCAGGAAAAGTCGGGGCAGCTGGGGACAATCAAGGACGCAGGGACTGACAGACAGGGAAAGATACTACACTGTGACACCTCTGAAGTCTTCAGAGAACATTAAAATGAGATTAAATTACAGACAAGTGGACTCATTTACTAAATGCTTTTTGAAGGTGTTTGGTTGCACTGGATCTTATATATGGGTATCAGAGTAAAGGGCACAAATTGTCCTCAGTTTCTTTTTTGTGTCTCTGCTCTGTCTTCTCAAATCCTCAGTCGGTCGTGGCAGATGGCCGCTTGTACTAAGCAGGCGATTGTCTACAGTTGCTCCATCCTTGAGATGACACGTTGTGAATTGGTGCTGTGTTAATACACTGAATGGATCTGAATTATCGGTCTCGGGCATCTAGTGAGGATGTCTCCTCGACGCCTCCCTGTTGAGGTGTTCTGGGCACGTCCCACCGGTAGGAGGCCCAGGGGAAGACCCAGGACACGCTGGAAGGACTATGTTTCTCAGCTGGCCGGGGAACGCCTTGGGATTCCTCCCGAGGAGCTGGCCCAAGTAGCTGGAGAGATGGAAGCCTGGGTCTCTTTGCTGAAGGTGCTGCCACCGCGACCCGACCCCGGATAAGCGGAAGACAATGGATGGATGGATGGATGGAATTAAATGGCAATTCCATACGACACTTTCCAGATAAAAAAAAGCCATATGAAAGAGTTTCATAGGTGTGAATACTTTTGTAAGGCACTGAAATTCTGCAATTCCAGTAAATGGATTTCTGATATGCCCAAGCACTTCCCCAGAGAAAACATCTCAGTGCTCAACTGTGTGTGACACTAAGTTACTTCATGTTGGTAGGAAGACACATTAATGACTATGACATGGGTTATTTTGTACTTTTCTGAAGGGAACAAGAGTCCGGACTGAAATATATGATGGGGGCAATGTGTACTCTCCTATCCAGATCAGAGCAGAGGATATTGATATTTCAGCAAAGATACACAGATGCCAACAAGTTTATATTAATTTATCAACATCTTCAATACGTCAAACCATCTGCAGAATGTACAAAATGACTTTACGAGACCTGCAGTCCCAATCTGCAAAAAAATAAAAAAGCAGAAAGGGCTCTGAATTGTTGATCAGTCAAGCAAGAATCTGAAAAGATTTCACTTGTAAAACTACACGAAGTGGCAGGACATTGGCTAAAAAAAAAAGAGATGATGCAACAGACATGCAAACGAGTATATATTCCAACTTTTTCTTTTTTAACATGCTTTGTTGGCATCCAGTCTTTTTACAATCAGCATTTAAACACTGGGTCCTGATTATTCGCAAATCAGTGTGTTTTACTGTGATATTCTCCTGAAGCTTTAAATATAATGCATGTCAATTTCTTTAAGAAAAATATTGGATGTGTTCTGTACAGCAACACAGCCTAATCAGACAGATTAAACATTACGTGGGGAAAGGAGAATACCAGCTGTGCAGTCCATCTCAATCATACCTCCTCTGAGCATACAATCCGCTCAGCCACATTGTGGCGGAGAACAAGTATGTGGAGAAAAGTGGCACAGGTGTGGTATTTATAATCGATATCTGGAAGCATTATGAATATGGTAATAAGCTCAGCAAGGCGGCAGGCAGGCTGCACATGCAGATGCATCTCCCGAAGGGGCCCAAAGCAAATGAGGTGTACCCGCTTGCTATACCGCAGTTGCATCTGGCTCCAGAAATAACAGCACAGCCCCACTGTACTTCCAATCTATCAGCCCCTGAGTCTGCGGGTGGTATCAGTAGGGGAAAAAGGCACGCTGAGGGGGAGCGGAGAAGAGAATTTATAAGGATGTTAGCAGCATGGGGGATTTCTGTGGAATGGCAGACTTAATGAATGACCGGGGTGTTAAATTGTCCATCTTACAGATGATCATTTAACCTTTTCCTCTGCTTGTTGCCCTGCTTCCTCATCCATTGTACACGATGATAAAAACATGCGTGAGACAGAGACCCTGCTGTCCGCTGATGTCTGTTCCTGAATGCATGGAAAATAACTGTCCAGTGCATTTTAAGAAATATTTCCAGTCAACAGAAATACTGAGGATACACATATGCTAATCACTTCTACCTATCCTTTTCATGAATACATTTTACACAGAGAAGCTCCCTCAGAAGAATAAATCCGTATAACATTTTGACTATTATCTTCTTTTTAGATTTTCAGGTGATATAAATAATTTACTTATATGGCTGGCTCAGCATGGGCTTTGATATTTCAAGGATATAAATAGCATTCCCTCTTCCGCCCCAGCCAGCGGCTCTACCCATCCTTGCTACGAGTGCACCTAGATAAATGCTCATTAATTGCTGTATTTGGTCTCCTTTTGTTCAACGCTGCACACTTTTTTCTCATTCCTGTGTTTTAAAAATCCCTAAAAGCCCCCTGTGCATCATTCATGGCAATCCATCCGGCGATCGCACCTCTACAGTAACTCGATTGATGTTTGCACAGACAGCCATCCCATTAGGACGAGTGGTGCTGAACGGGAGAGTGAGTTATCCTCACATTACTGCGGTGGGAGATTGAGAGGGGACAGATGGTTTTGTTGCCAGCTTTTAATGAAGTGTTGTGAATCAGTTGGTGCAGCCGGGGTGGTCAAAACTGTCACTGCGATAAGAGATGTAGTGTGGAAGGTTAACAAGGGCGCCAACGAAGAGGTGGCTCCATGATGGCTTTATCATGTCAAACACCAAACACTAATTAATATTTCAGGTAACAGCTGACAGCAAAACTTCACACTCCTTTATGCAAATTGTGATGTGATTACTTGATAGCTAAAATGGCATAATTTCTTCCTCAGTGTTGGGAATTTGTAAAAAAAGCCAGAGAACAGCCTCGTCTTAATAAACGCATGGCAGCAGAGTTCAGTCCCACTCCTGTCTCCCATCAACAAAGTGGAGATAAACCATTTCACCTGCGACTGATAATGCAGGGCTGTCAACTTGTCGTCTGCGCAGTACAGTGTAATTATGTGCTTTGGCTTTCTCCTTTGTCTTTCAGAGCACTAACAGAAAACAAAAAAAACAACTGCAATCAGGCTCTTCTCATTAGTCTCGCTCCTCTACATCCGTCAGCTAAAAAAAACCCTGCCATTTTGTACTAGAGAAAGGTTTAGATGAAGGTTTAGATGGGTGTCAACTGCCAGATATTACCAGCAGAACACTGGTTTCTGAAAACAGAAGCAGCACCATCTTGATTTTCAGAGGTCATAATTTTTTGGTTAATTAATGCACTTATCAACCCACACAATGTTTATTTCCACTCCTGATTAAAATCCTGAAACCATTAAAAAAAGTTACAAGTTTTCACCTTTTTTTACTGTTGGGTTTCAACCAGGTTTTATGCAGAGCTCCAAAAAGCAAAAATGAAACAGGAGACAAAGAATATGATTTACTTTTAAACTCAAAATGTTGTCCATCAGCTAATCATCTTGTAGGGTATTATAGAAAGCTGTAGAATACTGTACTGAGGCTAATTAGAATATAGTAATTCTGATTTATACCAGGGAGAACATGCAGGACTGTTGGAATGCTATACACCAAGGCTAAGAGCAGGAGGAGTGGACCAGACCAGACAGGATTGGACTGGTTCCAGGAGGAGCCACAGGGAGAACAAAGGAAACTGCAGAAGAGAATTTGGGGCTTTTTGATTGCTGCTCTATTGGAGGAGGATTGAACAAGCCACGACTTTTTGTCCTTTGCTTGATTGTTTTAGATTTTTGTATCACAGCTCAATCTTTTATTAAATGCACAAACAAAGGTTTTGCTTCTCTAGTTTTTGATAGTTCCACAAAAATCTTTCGGATAAAGAATTGGTCAGTAAGAGCTGAGTGGAAGATGTCTGCCTCCTTGCTAAAGGGGCAAGGCCTTACAATAGTTCAAGACCATTGGGCAAAAAAGATACAAAACATTATAGTGTTTTAAAGGACTCAGTTGTGAGTCGCTGCACTAGTCATGTTTATTCCTTCAAAAATTAATTTAGACGTAAACCAGCAGGCTGGTGGAAACATTAGATGGAAAGACACGCAAGATGGTCCAAAAAAGTGACTTTACTGACCTTTACCAGCTTTGTGCTTCTATTGGATTAGGGATCAACTCCAGTTGGATCTCATTGTCATGCCTTTAACAATGCAAGCCATCAAGAACGTCCACAATATCTTTAAACAATAAACCAAAACTTTCTTGTATCTTTTACGACCCATCTTTGTTGCTCAGTTGCAAACTTCCAAATTGGTGAGTTTTTGGTGTTGGAGGAGATGTGACCTTCGAAGGTATTTTCACTCTCTGAACCCTCATGCAGATGCCCTATTATGGATATTTGGCTGCACTTAGCATCAGTAAGGGCTTATGATCTGCTTGTGTCTTCATGGACAACCCACCAGATCCTCAGGTTTAGCACAGGAAAACAGAAAACTTTGGGATCTACCTTTTTTCCCTCCAATTCCTTCAGGATTCTTTTTGAAGATTAAAAGGACTGTTACAACCTTTGCAGCACTTAATCATTGCAGGAACCATTGCTTCTGCAGCTCAACAATGAGACCACATTCTAAGCCTTGTTGCATTTCCCATAAGCAGTCCATGACAGTAGGAATGCCTGACAGAAAAGTTAATAAAATCCATACTTTTTTAGGATTAACAGTCATAAACCTTTGATGCTTTTATAGGTGGCCTGGTTATTTGTCTTATGTCTTCCTGATGTTAATTTGAAGCTCTACAAAGAAATTGATTATGATCTATCGGCATGAATGAAGTTTCTTCCCCAGAATTAGGACTTTGTTAAATAGTGTATGCAATTGTCAGGAATCTGAGTTGTTGTGTTTGTGTGGTACTTTTCTCTCCTTTCTGAACCAGCAGGTCTGCACTGGATGGTGGGAGCACACCTGGGGAGCTATTCATCAAGTCATCTGCAGAAGGATAAGAGAAGCTGGCTGCCAGTCACTCATTTCCACTATTGGAACTTCAGGGTAATCTTACCGGACCTTCATCTGGCCGGGTAAATCAGGTGACCCAGTTCTGTCAGCCAATGTCTCTCCATACAAAATTGGCCCTTTAAGGAATTTGCAAAGACGTCAGCATATTGCAACCGTTTCGCCAGAGAGTGGCATCACTGATTAGCGCCAAAAGGTGCTACAGCAGCAGAGAATAACAAGAGATTGACAATGGCAGAAGCAAGGGATCGTTGCTGCGCTTCTGTTTTCTATGTCGTTATAAACTGCTTTGCCAGCAACGCTTCTAATTTTACAAAGCCGGTTGTTTGGAGAAGCCTGTTGAAATGATTTGCCTCTGAGTTACAAGTAATCAGCATGACTAAACTACAGCTCCCGCCCAGTGACTCTACCTAAACTATTTCCGAGTACATACCCCAAGGCAGGAACTCAGTTGGTTCCTGAAATGGCCCGAAGAGTGGGCCTATCGGGCCAGCCCAGAGTAGTGGAAACACATTCATACCATTAAGGTTCAGTAAAATTACCCTGAACTTCCGATTGAAGGTGCACTCAGGTGAGTGTGAACCTTTGTGATAACCCAAGCCCTCTGCGTTCTCTTAGTAGTTCTTTCATGATATACTTACCCCAATAATATCCTTGTGCTCTTTCTTCAAGGTTAACGTTGTTCTGTTACTTTGACTCTCTTCTCTGAGCTCCTCCTGGATTCCCATACTTCAAGTACTCACCACCAATAAAAACTGTGGATCTTCCAATACAACTGGCAACCGTAAAGCTCCTCCTCCTTAACAACCTTCATTCTGCGAACCAATCTGTCCACCCTCCATCGCTCTCATCACTTCACCTGCTCAAGCCTCCACCTTCATACCTGTGCTTCGAGGTCTTCTGTGCTCTGATCGATTGCACCAGCTTCCAGTCTCTATTGATTCTCCAGTTCCTAACCACCATGCATACCAACACCCCTTTGATCCCATCTCATTTCCACTGCTTTCTTTCATATCTTATCTGCTCATCATCATCCCTCTATGCTACTGGCAACACTGCTAAAAATGTACAAAATCTTCACTTAAATAAATCTGGGTAAATTTAAAGATTTTTCTAAACAAATTTGGTACAACTTTTATCAGTTGGAATAATAATCCTACATTAGGAGTTTCCCTAAAGTATCAGTAAATCTTTTTTTTTTTCAATTTCACCAGTTGGTCACACATTTCATAACATTTTGTACAACTCCTTTAAGCAACAGTATTTAGTCTTTGACAAACACGCAGCAACCATCTCTGCCAATACCAGGTTTACTAAGCAGTGCCATCTTAACAGTCATCTTAAACAGCAGCAGAAGGGGATGTTTTTCAGTTTGTTGTGATGTTATACAAAATATGGCTGAGGGATGCCATTATATCTCCATTTAGTCAGAAGTTGATATTTTTATTTTAGAATGAGCAATGACATCCATAGACATAAGAATTGAACAGAGATGTTGGGAAGCTGGAGGTGTCTCATCAATACTGACCTTAAAATCCAATATTTACTACCTGACATATAAAATGTAGTGATGGCTACAGTAAAAGAAAAAAAAACTGTTGATATATACTTCTGAATATTTGTATGTTGGTAAATCTTTCAACCAGACACTATATGGTACAACATCCTGTTGTGAACATGTTCTTAGAGTAAAAGTACTAAATTATATTCATTTGGTTAGGCTGTATTGCAAAAATTAGTTAGCCAGGTCAAAGAAAACATGAAAGGGTTTCAGTTCCTGGTGGAGGCCACCAGATTCTTTAAATGGCCCTGGTATTTTATTACACTATGCACTCTACATGGTTCCCAAATCCATTGGAGGCAAAACAGGCCCACAGCATCACTCATCCTCTGCTGTATTTTATAGCAGACAGAATGCATGTATGTGTGCTTGTGTTTTTTTTAAAGGGGAGGTGTTATGCAAAATGGACTTTCTGAAGCTTAATATCCTGAGAACCTGTCTTTCCCTCATTAAAAACATGCCTGAGGTGTTGCTCTGACCCATTCACTCATGTTAGAGTAATCTTTGAGTCTCTGCCGGTCTCTGCTGGTAGTTCTCTGGGTTGCTGAAACGCCTCCTCCCACCTATCCCCGCCTTTTCCACCCATCTCCTCCTCCGACCTTACGTGCTCAGCCGAGAACCTCACCCCTGCAGAGCTCCCCTACCCCTCCCCACCTTACACAACTCTGGCTGAGTCCCAGGTGCAGTAATTATAAACACACCAGCTGCAGCTGCGCATCTTTGGTGGGATTTTTTACGACTCCGTGCATGCTGCGATGATGCACGGTATGTGACGAACTGAAGGGGGCGTGTCAGAAAGAGTAGGAGGGTATTCGAGAGGCACAGGCGAAAATCAAGGCGTCCAATATGGAAGTAAATTTCTTTAAGGTGGATTTGGATATATGACGGACTTTTAAAAGATTTAAGGTGACAATTTTATTGGTGTGCTATAGAAGGGTATTATGTGCCTGGAAGAAGCATAATACCCAACCCCCTCCCCCTTTTAAAATGATCTTCTACCATAGCAGATGTCATTCTGATATTTATTTAATTTTTAAATTGTTTAATTAATGCACAGTTGTCAAAGAAATATACCCCTGGTTGCTAACTATTGCAGTTTTGTATTTAGTGTTGTCTTTAATGATGAAATGAAAAACAACATTTAGAGCTTGTGGTTCAGTCTGAACCATGTCTGTGTGTATCTTAGAAAAAGTTGTGTCCATTTTAGTTTGCATAAGCAACAACATCCAGATCTCAGGAGGTTTCAAGTGTGTGGGTTGGACCAGACAGCTGAATTATGTTCAAATGAGTCTGAAGAGTCGTCACACTCAGAGCACCACTGGTGAGTATCATATGGAACTGGCAAAGACAGAGTCTCTCAACCTTTTCTAATGTTCTAATGTTGACATGGTTTTTTAACTATAATAATGTGAAAAGTAGGTCTTTTGTGTTGAGTGTTTGAAGTACCCACTGACTTAATGTGTCTGTGTCCATCCATCAATTGTCTAATCCTTCCAGAGTTTTAGGGGGCATGTGACTATCTCCAGCAGCAGCCAATCATACATGCACATATTCCCACCTACAGTCAATTAGCAGTGACCAGTCAACATAGCATGATTGGTAAGGTACAGTAAGAGAACATGCATACTCCATGCAGAAGGGCCCAGTTGGTGAGTTTATCCCAGGACCACAAACAATTGTGTCACCATGCCACAAATATGTTTTTGTGGGGCCTAAAAACCTAATCATGTGTCATGGGGTTAGAATTTAAGGTTGAGAGCTTCAGCTGTGTGGCTCCAGTTGACAGTGCATGTTTTACCATGTATGTTAATGTTGCTTGGGTACACATGTGTAATTTTCTCTGCAGACCTTGAGTACTTCTTTGTGGAGAATACATGGAATTAAAGGAGACAAGGCAGCAAAACCCCTCCATCCTCTCTTCTTTGTGCAGCTCTACTTATTTATACCTACAGAGAAAATGATTTTGAACTTCCATGTTGCTCAGCAGCTCAGCAGGCGGTGTTTGTCCCTTTCAAAAGCAGATATATAAAATTTGAGAATCAGGCGTTGTGACATCATTGAGAAGGATAACCTTTTGAGTCATTTCTCTTAGTGGTGAGAAGTAAGGTCTGTTTGCCTCTGCTAGTGTTCAACAGCACTTGCCCTTGGTCCTTCTAGGATTTTGTCCCATTACAGCCATTTGTTTTATTGGGGTTTTATGTGATGACCAACACAAAGTAGCATATAATTATAAAGAAGAAAAATTAGGCCTGGCCTTCAAAAATCTTTGAACAAATTAAATCTAAAAAGTGTAGGGTAGATTTGTATTTAGTCCCTCTTTACTCCGATATCCTTAAATAAAATCCATCACAACTAATTGCATGCAGGTCACCCTAAATTCAGATAAAATCCCCTTGTCTGCAGTTTAATTTCAAAATAGATTTTAAAAATATTAATTTCTGCTGTTATTTTTCTTTTTTTTAAGACCATGGATATGGTATAGGAGGACAATTTTACTTGCAAATGGTTAAAGTTTTTTATTTTCTTATTTTATTCACTTCAATGCAGTTTTTTTATAGCAATTCACAACACGTCATCTTAAGGCTTTTTACAAAAAGTCATTTTAATTCAATAAAACATCCATTCCAGTTTATTCTATTTATTTTACAGTGCATTAAGTTCAGTTCATTCTTCAAAGTTTTACAAAAGTTTAAGAAGTTTTCTATCTATAAAACCCAGCAGATTGCATCGAGTCATTGACTTGCAGCATTCACTCCTCCTGAACAAACATGCAAGAACCGTAGACAGTCGCCGGTGTTGTGTTGTTGACTTCAGAGTAATATCCGTATACGGAGCAAGCATGTAGCGACTGTGTAGAGGAAAAACTTCCCGTTAGAAGAAGAAACCTCCAGTAGAACCAGAACCTGGCTCAGTACGAGCGGCCATATGCCACATCTGACTGGGGGTTTGAGAAGACAAAGCAGAGACACAAAAAGAACAGAAAAACTGGTGTAAGATTATTTTCTATGATAAAGAGAGTAAAAGTAAATCTCGTAAATTCAGCTGATTTGAGAAGAGCTAAAAGGTCAACTATGGCACAACTGCAAAGATCTGACTATCAACTTAAAAGCTTCCAGGAAACCATTCATAACAATGACCAACCGCTTTAATGTTTTTCAGTCTGGTTTCCGTGCTCACCACAGCACCGAGACTGCCCTCGTCAAAGTTTTCAATGACATCCGCACAAATACAGACTGTGGTAGAACCACAGTGCTGGTTCTGTTGGACCTCAGTGCAGCAGTTGAAACTGTTGATCATGATATATTACTGGAACGACTGGAGAGCTGGGTCAGACTCTCTGGTACAGTACTTGGCTGGTTTGAGTCTTACCAAAAGAATAGGGACTTCTATGTTTCAATAGGAAACTTTTCATCAGAACGAAGAGAAATCACATGTGGGGTGCCCCAGGGCTCCATCCTGGGGCCCCTCTTATTTAATATCTACATGCTCCCACTAGCCCAGATGATAACCAATAAGATTAGCTACCATAACTATGCATATGATACTCAGCTCTACATTACCATCAAACAATTAATCAAACAAACATTATTTATGAAAGCGCTTTTCATACTAACATTGCAACTCAAAGTGCTTTACAGATGTCACCAGGTGACTTTGAACCCATCCAAACCCTAAATCAATGCATTGACGAAATAAATGGATGGATGTGCCATAACTTTCTCCAGCTGAACAGAAACAAAACAGAAGTAATTACTTTTGGACCTAAAGAGGAACGATCACGAGTCAGCACACAGCTTCAGTTAATACAGCTAGAAACTACGGATCAGGCCCCAAATCTAGGTGTAGTAATGGACTCAGACCTGAACCCCTAGAGTCACATAAAGGCAACAACAAGGTCAGCCTTCTATCACCTGAAGATCATTTCTAGGAATAACGGACTGATGACGCAATAGGACCTCAAAAACTCATCCATGCATTTATCTTTAGTCAGATTAATTACTGCAACAGCATCTTCACAGACATTAGACAGCTGCAGCTGATCCAGAACGCTGCTGCTCGTGTTCCTCACTAGAACCAGGAATGTAGAACACATCACCCCAGTTCTAAAGTCCTTACACTGGCTCCCTGTAGCTCAGAGAATAGACTTTTACTAGTTTATAAATCATTGAATGGCCTAGCGCCAGTGGCGGCTGGCCAATAGAGGGCGATAGGGCGCCCCCCAGTGTTTCCCAAGTGTTTTTGATTTTTAATTTTTGTAACAATAATCACATATTCTAAGTTAATTGTGTGTTTAAATTCGTAACAAAGTATCATATATAAAAATATATATCATTTTCAGAGAAAAAGCTCCCACTGCTGGGCGGCTGGGGCAACAGAAAGACCGCCCCAAGCAGTGCAGCAGCCAGCCAATTACTGACAAGAAATTCGCACATAGCAACAGGAATTTATCCAATCAGCGTCGTTGATTCGGACCCATGAAGGGCGACAGAGAAATCGCCCCAAGGCTCGTGTGAGGACGGGCAAGATATCTGGTGGTGACATTGGCAGTATGATTTCTCTGCCACAAGGGGGCGCTGCTCTAAGAGTTAACAGCTTTGTGTGTAAAATTTTTGTGTAAACCTAATAAGTTATTTGTTTCAGTTTCAATGTTCCTTTAATCTGGAACAAACTTCCAGACAAGTGCAAAGCTGCTGAAATACGCATTTCTTTTAAATCACGGCTAAAAACATCTGTTTAGAGCTGCCTTTGAGTAATGTTTTCATGTATCATATGTTTTGTGTTTGTTTCATGCTTTTTTGCTGTTTTTACCTTATCCTAAATTCAAGTCTGCTTTTGAGTAATGTTTTTTATGTGTCATATGCTTTGTGTGTTTTATGCTTTATTGCTGTTTTTACTTTATCCCCTAATCTTGTAAAGCACCTTGAATTACCTTGTTGTTGAAAGTGTGCTATACAAATAAAATGGCCTTGCCTTTGTAACTCTAAAGAAGCTGCAGACATCAACTACTCAGCTGGGAAACTTTGGCTACAGTTCAACTAATAGTTGTGCAAATTTTGACTTTTTATAGGAGTGTCAAGAAGGAATCCATATAATGTCTAGTTTGCACAAGCAATGTATAGGATATAGCAAACATGTAGAAAAGGTAGGTAACCAAAATAAAACAAAATTTTGTCTTGCAATGGACGCCTGCCAGTTCATGGTTCGTTAGTCACGGATTCCTTTCTAAATTATGTGCGGAAAATCCGTCTATTTGTGGAGCATGTATAAAAAGAAAATGTGGTTTGGGAAGCTAAAACACCTAGGTACAAATGTGCTTTTGGCTGGCATTTCCAAAGCAAACAATCCAGGAGTGCTATCCATTTTCTTTGGTGCTAATTTGCTGTTTCCCCAAAAGCAGAGATAGGGAAGCGTGTAGATTTTAGCTTCTGTGGTAGTGCTAAGGTAGTTTCCATTAAGTTTATTAATGTATATCAAGGTATATTTGGTATTTGAACGATCAAAATAGTCAGTTATAAGCACTTTTAGATGGCTGCTCTCAAGTAGATTACTTGTGGATTTTAGCTATTCATGTGTAGATGCGGTCCCGAACCTCCACGAAAATACCGGTAGTGTCAGGGAAGTAGATCACAGTTGATGGGAAAGATGGATAGAGCTAAATCCAGGAAGAAATCCAATCCTGTAAGAAAACCTATTAGAAGCTACAAATGACTTGGGATGGGGTGGAAGTTCACCTTCCAGCAGGAATGACCTAGTCAAAGTTCAGACAAAATTGCAAATTGAGAATTTGTGCAAGACTTGAAAATGATGTTCAGCTTCTTCCATCTGACTGATCTTTAGCTATTTTGCAAAGAAAAATGAAGAGACATACCCCCAAAAAGCTTGCAGTGAACAGTGAGTCCACTATGTATTCATAGAGTGGGGGGGGGTTAATACAAAATTATGCAGCATTTTCTAGATTTTTATTTTCCTTCAATTTCAAAACCATGCACCGCGACATCTCTAGTTGCAATGTGACAAGACGTGGATACTTTGTCAAGCCATTGGAAATGCAGATAAGTGCACAGATGGCCAAACACAAGTATAAACCACAATCATAAATATATGTTTAGGTATTTCTCTGCAACACTACGAAACTATTTTTCATTGTCGAGAACTTTGCAACATAATTAATATCAGCAGTTGACTTACAGACAACAGAGAAATGAAGGAACGATCTGTGACCATTACTTACTTATACTGAAAGACCACTTAATTTGCCAGCCAGACAATTTTTTTCAGTTTGTTTTTTAGAATAGGTTCTCTGCTATAACTTGAGGCAATGCTCGACAGAGAGGCATCAACATGACTTTGCAAAAAAAAGCAACCTGAAAACAAGCTCCAAAATCTAACAGATAAAAGATTTTGAGTTATTTAGTTTTCCATCAATGATCTGAAAACGTCTTAATACCATGTATTACTTTGGTCAAATGGAAGTTATTGACACCAATCAGGACTTTTGCAGCAGATTAAACTCAGCTATGGTTTCCTTTCAAATTTAAATTGTTATAACAATTTGAGTTCACTGTCAATGACACATTTGCTCAGTTTGTATGAGTGAGTTGGGAGCACACACATACGCATTTCAACAAGCATTTATGGGGGGAATAAAAAAAAATAAAAAAAATCAGAAAGCAGCGAGGAGATAGACACACAGTGCGGGCAGCTCACCGGCAGCACTCAGTCCGTCAGGGTTGGCGCTCAGCTCTTTCATGTCAACCACGCAGCATCCCAAGTGCTGGGTGCCACCGTCCTCCATCTGTCCAACCTGCCCCTCACTTCTCCCCCTTGCTCCCCCTCCACCTCCACCTCCTCTCCCACGGAAAACCACAGTCCAGTCCAGTGCTCCCGGCTCTCACGCACCCTGCCAGACAGAAAAGCTGTCACAGAAATAGCAGTCCGCTCTCCTCGCTTCCTTGTTGCCTCACAGCGTGCTCTCTGTCGGCTTCAAAGATGGCTTGTGGAAACTAGTGAGGAAAGAGAGGCACCGGCGAGGGACCTGGAGCCGCATCAGTACGGGAGAGAGGGAGGGAAAGAGAGGGAGGGAGGGAGGAGTGATGAGGGCGTGAGGCTCAGAATGAAAGAGAAAGCAGGACAGAATTGATGTTTTGTGCGACCCACAGCCCTATCCATCAATCTTGGGCTGACAGTGGGGGCACCCGGAGCTGCCAGAAATACAACAACTCTGCAAAGCTCTTTCCCTCCTTTTTTCCCCCCCTCTTACTGCGCAGCCAGTGCTGCATCCAGACACAGCATCAGGGGTCCCTCTGATTTGTGACATCAGTCTCCCTCCCCTTCAGCAGCCCCCCCCTCTCACACCTCCACCACCTTCCCCTTCTCTATCAAGGAAAACAAATAACAAGCATTGGACTGTCGAAGCTCCCCGCAGTGAAACCAGAATCGGGCAGCATGTCCTTTCAGAAGTTCCACACACAATAAGGCTGGGGAAGATTCACGAAGAATAATCTAAGTCTCAACTTTCCTACTCTGGCTCATCAACAGGTTAAAACACAAAGATGACATCATGTAGGATCAGAAATATTCAGATTTATTCAGCAGTTGGGCTTAAAGAGCTACCCCTCAGTTTTTTTTTTATGTGTTGCCCTCACTGTGGCTCCTCCCGCTCATAATGAGGAGATCATTGTTAGTTATTTGGCCTCCTTGTCTTTGATTTCACTAGCAAGGACCACGCTACAGGTTCAGAATTTAACAGTTTATTGAAGGCATGTTGAATTGAATGATCTGGGGAGAGGCAACGCCGGAGACCCGGAGGAAGACTCAGTGTGGGGGTGCAGTCTTCGGGAAATCGTCTTTCCGAGCCTGCTCAGGACCCCCCCAGACGGAACCTAAAAGAGAGAGACGTTAGAAGAGGTGGTACGGGAGTAAACTGGAGCGCAGAACAGGGAGGCTGTGCCCGATTGATGCTGCGAAAAAAGGGGAGGGTTAAAGGCGAGGGTCGGCAGGACCCAGCGAAGGAAAGGCGAGGGTCGGCAGGACCCAGCGAAGGAAAGGAGAGGGTCGGCAGGACCCTGCGAAGGAAAGGAGAGGCGAGTTGGCGGGAACCCTGAAAAGAGGGGCGAGTCGGCGGGAACCCTGAAAAGAGGGGCGAGTCGGCGGGAACCCTGAAAAGAGGCGAGTCGGCGGGAACCCTGAAAAGAGGCGAGTCGGCGGGGACCCTGAAAAGAGGCGAGTCGGTGGGGACCCTGAGAAGAGGCGAGTCGGCGGGGACCCTGAAAAGAAGAGGCGAGTCGGCGGGGACCCTGAAAAGAAGAGGCGAGTCGGCGGGGACCCTGAAAAGAAGAGGCGAGTCGGCGGGGACCCTGAAAAGAAGAGGCGAGTCGGCGGGGACCCTGAAAAGAAGAGGCGAGTCGGCGGGGACCCTGAAAAGAGGCGAGTCGGCGGGAACCCTGAAAAGAGGCGAGTCGGCGGGGACCCTGAAAAGAGGCGAGTCAGTGGGGACCCTGAGAAGAGGCGAGTCGGCGGGGACCCTGAAAAGAAGAGGCGAGTCGGCGGGGACCCTGAAAAGAAGAGGCGAGTCGGCGGGGACCCTGAAAAGAAGAGGCGAGTCGGCGGGGACCCTGAAAAGAAGAGGCGAGTCGGCGGGGACCCTGGACCTAGAGGGAGGGGAAGGGAGGGGTGAAAACGAACGAGAGACGAGGGATGAAGGGCAGGCAGAGTTTATATGTGTATCCTGGTGGGATTAGAGATGTAGAGCAGACGTGTGGTACCGGGTGAATCGAGTTAAGGCTGATTAGGATTTATGAAGCGGGTTTGAGGCGTGGCCTTGCTCCTGAACCTCAGCTAACCTGTTAGCTCCATGCTATAGAAAGCCTCAGATCATTATTAATTTAGACCTAGCCGGACTGAGCGCTGCTGTGATTTCCACCCGTGAAACTACAATGAAAGGAGCAGCCTCATGGCGTTTATAGCGCCCTGCAAAAAAAATAAAATAATATTCCCCCATAGGTTTTTTTTGTCCCATTCTTTCAAGTGAGAAATGAAATATTAAATAAGTTTCATCAATATATTATGTAAAAGAGCAGCTGTGTATAATTGTGACGGGGAAGGAAAAGAATAGATGGTTTGCCACATTTGAAAAAACTAAAATCTGAAAAGTCTGGATGTGCATTTGTAATAAAGAACTTTCTGACTGAGCTTAACACAGCCAGGGCTGCAGGTAAGTGGGGGGAGAGAAGTAATCCATGCACAGCATTAAAAAAAAAGTTTACACAGTGAAGTTAAAAAGCAAGGTGCAACTATGATCTCCGGTCTGTTATCGAAAAAAAAAAAAAAGTTTTAAAACCAGATAAAACAGTATTAGTTTGGAGCCGGACTTGGCGGGTCTCACAGATCCTGACACATGCGCAATGAGGATTTCTTCATTGTGAAGCACTTCGTCTGTTAAGTGTAGTTTATATTTCTCCATCAGCAAGTTTCCACTCCCACACATACATATTGACGGAGATGTTCTCCTTTTATACTTCTCCGTTGTTGCGAAGCAACTTTGGGGACCTGAGAATAAATTACTTGATGTGTCCTTTTTGGGCTTTAGTAATTTCACAATGGGTAAAGTGGACTGGAATATCCACACCTAAATCACCAAAACTGTCTGTTGGGAGAAAAGTCTGTTATGCACCCTGGATTTACAAAAAAATATGTTGGAGCTTGTGGTGGCTGTTTTTTTTGTTTGTTTTTTTTTTAAATGGCTGCAAGACTTATTCTGAGGAACTGGAAAAGCCCCCATAGGCCTCAGACTCAAGAGTGAATTAAACTCATGACAGAGACTGCTTCATTTGAATTATTAATTGCTAAGCTAAACTATATCCAGGTTAAAACAAACTAAATATGGGGTTGTGTTATGTCTTGTATGAAATTGCATATGACATGCCATTTATATGATTTTTTTTTGTTTCAGTAACTAGGTTGGTTCTGTATTATGTGCTTTTTCTGGGTATATGTACAAACTGAAAAAGTAATAAAAATTGTATTGAGAAAAAAGAATAAAATTACTTTATTTGCTAATAAGGTAACCTCTGAAACTGAACTTTTTTTTTTTGGTAAGGTTTTTGTCACACCGAATCCCCTTTGAACACATTGAAACTTGTGGTAGTAACACCTCAAAACATGTAAGTTTGACAAAGTATTTACACCCCTTTAAGTATTTAAGTACTTTTAAAGCACTGGTGCTATCTGTGCATTTGATGAGCACTTTTACCTCAGTCCTGTTGTATATTTAAATTGTTAATAATGAACACCAGAGGAAAAACTCAATTGCTTTTCAACAAACAGAGAAAAGGCTGAAGAGGTTAGCCATACCATTGATGCCACAAAGTCTGATCTTCAAACATAAATTCCCTGCCTTCTGAGGGACAAACTGTGCATGCTGAGCTGCAGAGCTTTACAAGTGACATGGAAGTTCAAAAGCATTTTCTCTGTAGGTATAAATAAATAGAGCTGCACAAAGGAGAGAGAAAGCATGGGTTGTGTTGCCTCATCTCCTTTAACCATACAGATTCTTCACCAAGAAGCTGGAACAACAGGCAAACACTAAGGACTGCAGAGAAAATGACACCTGTGTGAACAAGCACATTAAAATGCATGATAAAACATGTAGTATCTGCTGGAGCCACACACAAACCCTGTAATGATTTTTGTTTTTTAGACTGTACCAATGGCGGTGCAGTCTAAAAAAGTATTGCTTCACAGAAGGTAATTGGTTTAAATCCCACCTAGGTTTTTCACTGCAGAGTTTGCACGTTCTCCTTGTGCATGTATGTGTTCTCTCCAGGTTCTCAAGCTTCCACCCACATTCACAGTGTTCTTTGCAGGCTTGTTAGAGAACATAGTTATGGACAGTTATGTGTTGATCTCTCACTTAAAATCCCAGTACAACACTTTTTTAAAAAACATTTTTATCTTTATTATGAATTGTTGGGGTTTTTATTTCCTGATGTTATGGACACGGAGAACAACACATTAATGGTTGTGGTTGTAATGTCTCAAAATGTTTCATTTCCAAGCTGATTTCAGCTAATTTTCAGTCATCATACAAAACACCACTAAACACTAGAACATTTGGTTTTTTTGCTAAACTCTTTTAATTCTATGGACTAATACTCAGACAGCTACTTATTTAAACCTTACAGGCCACAGGGGTTCCCGATCCATGCAGAGTTCCTGTAGTGTCTTCAGGCAGCTGGTCTAGTTTAGGGCTACTGCCAAAAACCAAAATGAAGATAAATTGGTCCTCACAGTAGCAATAAAACAGAAGATGAATCCCACTCTGCACTTGGGGGTTTCTCCTTCACTTCCCGGCACGCTCTTCGTCTTCAGCCCTTCATCCCCTTTATTCCTACATTTTCCGTGTTTTCTACTCCTTTTTTTACTCCCTCCGTCATGATGATTGTTATCTTGTTTGGTTTTAATCAAAATCTGTATTCTCACGTGTGCAGATAAACACCAATGCCTGCGCGTGTGCGGAGGCTCAAGCAGATCTGTGGAGTGATCCATTAACATTCCAATGCGTTTCTTTTAAAAGGCGACATGTGTTGTCTTATTAAAGCCTGACTGATAGAGGAGGCTGAGGAAAATCAATAGGCAATGCACTAAGAGATGGTGAATGGTACACCGAGGAGAGGAGAGGAGAATAAACATGCCCTTTTTAGCTATTCGGCCCCAAAGCACAGACAATAGATCCTCACATTTACCTGTTTCAGTAGTGCTTGAGGCCCATTAGAATCTGACATACACGTCTTGCAGTATTAACTGAACAGAGAGCCAATACTTTGATTAATGCTTACGGTTCGGATGCATCCTATTTCTGCCAGAGCTGCACACTTAAGTGAGGTGAGGCCACAGAAATCCATGTCCAATGGTTGTTCGTTTAAATATAAGAAACCAAAGGTTGGAGGTTGGACAAGTAGAGCAGCTCCTAATTAAACCAATGCCTTCAATCACCACACATCAAATGCCTTATTCGGTTTCATTCACCAAGATTCCTGTTGATTTTGCTTCTCTTTCTGCGTCTGTTGTGCATTTAGGTTTAATATGCGCTAACAGAAATCAGGACTGTGATTGTGGAAACAACAGGAACAATAACAGAACCATCAAAGTTTTTATTTTTCAAGAACTCCCCCCTGCTGGGTGCCCTTTCTTTGATTTTTACCACGAGAAAGAGGCCCATGGGATCACAGCAGACAAACACACAGAGGATCAGTAAAAAAAAAGTCTAATTTTGTTTTGTTTTTTCCAGGTTTTAGGGCAGCAGTGCCAACTAACAGTCTGACATGCAGTGTCATGGAAAGTGCTTTGAGTTTTTTGTGGGGGTAAATGTTAAATAATGAAACAGCTCTGCTGCAGCAAATGTCTATAGCCCTAACTTGACTTTCTTACTGAAAATACATTCTGCTTGGCAACCAGTGGTCACATCATGATGTCACAGTCCATGATAAAACATAAAACCAGCAGGATAATTATGTCAATCCAAACTCAGAGCAAGAAACTGAAAGAAAGAGACCTAAATATGTGTAAATACAAAGTGCACTACACATTAAACATGGTTTTAGTTTATATTCGTCCCATTTTGAGGACGTTAATCTTGTTCAAACATATGATGAAAGATGGCTGCAGATGCAGAACTTACAGGAAAGATGGAGTGAATCAGGGGTGGCTGAAATATGTAATTATTCCTTGATAAAAAAAATATATATATATATATGTCAAAAGGTCACAAAAATAGCTAAAAATTAGAAGAAGCTCTGCGAGAAAATGAGAAAATCAGATCTCTGGAAGTGATGCAGGAAAACCTGGCAGAATATCAACAGAGGGGACAACAGGTGTGTGGCATTTAACAATAAAAGAGCAGGTGTGGTAGGTTATTCTTCTTGTTTTTATATGTTGGTTGCCAAACCACTTTAAAGATCCATTAGGATCACCATCTGGACTTGAGTGTTACACGAAAGAGAAAACTGGGAACCGAGCCATTAAACTAGGATTTGTGGTAACTGTCTTGGGCAGGTGCAGCTAGACTTAAACAATGTTTAACAAGAGTTGTATATGATGTTCCATTCAATACAAAGCGCACTCAATAACTGATGTTCGAGTGTGACCTGTTATATCTTTAAAAATGTATCTGTATTTCAGTTGGAATAACAACTAACTTGCAATATTAGAGCCTAAGAGGGTTTTGAGTGTGTGAGTTGGACCAGACAGCTGGATTATGTTTGAATGAGTCTGCAGAGACTGCTCACTCAGTGCACCAGAGGGAGGTTTCATCTTTTACTAATGCGCCGTCGTCTTAACACAGAAAATATTGCTTTGACTACAGTACTTTACAAAGAACAAGCAGTTTCTTGTGTATAAAACAGGATGCAAAAAAGTTAGTTAGAGGGTCAAATCAGGTCTGAGACCCACTCATTTAATATATCCTTGTCCAACCATGTATTTTCTGTACCCACTAAATCCTTGTAGGGTCGCAGGCCAGCTTGTGGCTAAGTGCTGCAGCAGTTGTGGTGTTTTTTTTGTTCAGGTGCATCTTTTTTTTTTTTACCTGCAGGGAAATTTGCTTTGCATCAATTTTTAAGAACAAAAACACAGTCACAAACTTGGTAAACAATCTGAAAACAGTCATCCATCATCAATGGAATATTTCAATATGAGTCGTTTTGACCCACAGAAAGCTTATGTTTTTCATCTTAGTGGATCTGCCCTTGGCTTTGACTCTAGTGAATATGGAAACTTTCCCCCCAATTTTTTTTTTGTGACATTCAGTTTTTAAAACAAATGATTGCACTATTTCATACATTGTATCCACCACAGGGCTAGGAGGCTGTCCTCCCCATAAAACAAAATGCCTGTTACTGTGTCTTCTGCAAACTTTCGAAGTTACATCCCATATGGCAGCGTCTGCAGTCGTCAGTGTACAAAGCAGATAAAACCGAGAAGAGTACTCAAAACCGAGTAATTAGTAGAAGATCTCTACATACAGAGAAAGTCATTCCTTCAGACACATTGTGATCTCTCCACAAAGAATTCTAAAATTCAACCAAATAATGCATGGGCTAAAATGTCTGACTGGAAAATGTGCAGTGCTGTGAAAAAGTATTTGCCACCTTACTGATTTCTTCAGTTTTTACTTTTTTGTCAAACTTAAGAATTTCAGATCAACAAGTTTAATATCAGACAACGATAATGTTAATAATCAGTTTGTTGATAAAAAATCACTCACCCCCTAAACCAGGGTTGCCCAACCTTGGTCCTCGAGATCTACCATCCTGCAACTTTTGGTTAGATCCCTTCTCCTCACAGCTGAATCAAATAAAGACCTTGTTACCAGGCCGCTGCAGAGCTGATAGACAGTTGAAGAGAGAATTGAGCCATTTGATTTAGGTGCGTTAGAGCAGGAATGCAACTAAAATTTGCAGGAGATCTCAAGGTCAGGGTTGTGCACCCCTGCCCTAAATTAAGTAACTTTGTGCCACTCATCGCCCTGCAACAACTGGAATCGTGCTTCTTCAAGCATGAATGAACTGCTTAAGGTCATGCCCATTATCCTAATTGGATTTAAGTCCGGCTTTGACTAGTTCATTTCAAAGCCTTCATTTAGTTTGTGACCTATTCAGGGGTGGACTTAGTGGAATGCTCTTGAGTTTAAAGTTACAAACTGACAATTGGAGATTCTCCTTCAGGGCTTTCTGTTAAAGAGCAGATTTCATGATTCCATCACTTATGAAAAACAGTCCAGGTCCTGAATAGCAAAGCTGTTCCAGATCATTACACTACCACCACCATTTTTGACTGTCAGTATGATGTAACTTTTTCTAAAATGTGGTGTCAAGTTTCATATGAGAGGTGATAAGACGCATTGCTTCTAAGAAGTTTCACTTTGGTCTTGAAAGTCCACCTTTTTGACTCCCATAGGATTCACAGCTGTTTCATCTTTTCCCCATTGATGATGCTTCTCACTGTGGTTCACTGCAGTCCCAGACACTTAGAAATGGCTCTGTAACCCTTTCCAGAGTGATAGATGTCAGTTACTTTCCTTCTCATCTGTTCTTGAATTGCTGTAGATGAAAGCATGATGTGTTATTTTAAGTTTACTTTATGCTGTCAGACATGTTCTTTTTAAGTGATTTCTTGATTCTACGGGTCTGGCAATAATCAGGCCTGTGTGTGAAGGTAAATTAAACTTAAAAAAGCATAAAAAAGAAAAAATCTCTGGGATGACAAAGCCCTTTTTATCAGCACTGAATCAGGGATGTTTTAAAGAAAATTAGGAAGACTTAAAGGGGCTATATGCAATTTTCTGAAATTTAAACTCGCGACTGACACCTGTGGCCAAAAAACTGCTCTTCCTTTCTGCTCGCTCTCGCAGCGTGCACTCCTACGCCAGTCGCTCTCAATCTTCGATCTTTTTCGGGCACTTGTCAGGGGTTTAACGTTTTTAGTCTTATGTGGAGTTACTGTTGGTGTCAAAGTTGTCTTTAGTCTCTTCTGTGTATTCGCACAATTCATTGAACTGCTTGCGAGTGCTGACTGGCGGTAGTGGCAGAGGGATCTAAAACCTTTAACATGAACGCGCTTGACGTCACATCCGCAGACAGCGCGGGAAAATCCGACCCAACAGAAAATAGAAAAAATTGGATACAGGCTTACAGGTGCCAGATTTTTTCAGAAAAAGCCTCCCCCCATAGAGACTCCAGAGGGGTTGGTTGAATCACATGAAAATCATTTTTATGGGTTAATTCATTTCTCTAAATTACCTGAAAAGTTTGGTGTGTTTGTGTGTGTGTGTATGTACATGATGTGTGTGTATGTACATGGTTGTCTATCCTGTGTCTTTCTGTGTTGCTCCCTGGATGAAGTAGCAACCTCTTCAGAGTTTACCTTTCTTTTTGCCCAATGAATGCTGGAAATAGGCAGCGGCCCCCGACTGCGTCCCTGCAAGGACAAGCAGGTGTAGACAATGGATGAGTGAATGGATGGTAGTTCCTTATAGATTTTTTTGTTTTTGAAAAATAAGAGCCAAGCATTTTTACTAACACTACTGCTGACTGCTATCCAGCATAGCAGCATCAATATTTGACTCTATAACTGTCTCTCCCTTGCTGTTTTATACGAAATGTCTGACCATATATGTCTGTGCTGATTTAGTTTTACAGTTTGCAATTTGTCTGGCACCATAATGTTATAATATTCCTTGTAATTTTGTGTTTAACAGTTTTCATTAATAAGGGCTTTTATAGAACGTGTATTTAATAGGAATAATAATATACTCCCTTCACTTAGTGCACACCTTCCTACCAGCACCAACTACACTGGGGATTACTATATACAGTGGCTTGCAAAAGTATTCGGCCCCCTTGAACCTTTCCACATTTTGTCACATTACAGCCACAAACATGAATCAATTTTATTGGAATTCCAGGTGAAAGACCAATACAAAGTGGTGTACACGTGAGAAGTGGAACGAAAATCATACATGATTCCAAACATTTTTTACAAATAAATAACTGAAAAGTGGGGTGTGCGTAATTATTCAGCCCCCTTTGGTCTGAGTGCAGTCAGTTGCCCATAGACATTGCCTGATGAGTGCTAATTACTAAATAGAGTGCACCTGTGTGTAATCTAATGTCAGTACAAATACAGCTGCCCTGTGACGGCCTCAGAGGTTGTCTAAGAGAATGTTGGGAGCAACAACACCATGAAGTCCAAAGAACACACCAGACAGGTCAGGGATAAAGTCATTGAGAAATTTAAAGCAGGCTTAGGCTACAAAAAGATTTCCCAAGCCTTGAACATCCCACGGAGAGCTGTTCAAGTGATCATTCAGAAATGGAAGGAGTATGGAACAACTGTAAACCTACCAAGACAAGGCCGTCCACCTAAACTCACAGGCCGAACAAGGAGAGCGCTGATCAGAAATGCAGCCAAGAGGCCCATGGTGACTCTGGATGAGCTGCAGAGATCTACAGCTCAGGTGGGGGAATCTGTCCATAGGACAACTATTAGTCGTGCACTGCACAAAGTTGGCCTTTATGGAAGAGTGGCAAGAAGAAAGCCATTGTTAAAAGAAAACCATAAGAAGTCCCGTTTGCAGTTTGCCACAAGCCATGTGGGGGACACAGCAAACATGTGGAAGAAGGTGCTCTGGTCAGATGAGACCAAAATGGAAAATGCTATGTGTGGCGGAAAATTAACACTGCTCATCACTCTGAACACACCATCCCCACTGGCAGCATCATGCTCTGGGGGTGCTTCTCTTCAGCAGGGACAGGGAAGCTGGTCAGAGTTGATGGGAAGATGGATGGAGCCAAATACAGGGCAACCTTGGAAGAAAACCTCTTGGAGTCTCCAAAAGACTTGAGACTGGGGCGGAGGTTCACCTTCCAGCAGGACAACGACCCTAAACATAAAGCCAGGGCAACAATGGAATGGTTTAAAACAAATCATATCCATGTATTAGAATGGCCCAGTCAAAGTCCAGATCTAAATCCAATCGAGAATCTGTGGCAAGATCTGAAAACTGCTGTTCACAAACGCTGTCCATCTAATCTGACTGAGCCGGAGCTGTTTTGTAAAGAAGAATGGGCAATAATTTCAGTCTCTAGATGTGCAAAGCTGGTAGAGACATACCCTAAAAGACTGGCAGCTGGAATTGCAGCAAAAGGTGGTTCTACAAAGTATTGGACTCAGGGGGCTGAATAATTACGCACACCCCACGTTTCAGTTATTTATTTGTAAAAACTGTTTGGAATCATGTATGATCTTCGTTCCACTTCTCACATGTACACCATTTTGTTTTGGTCTTTCACGTGGAATTCCAATAAAATTGATTCATGTTTGTGGCTGTAATGTGACAAAATGTGGAAAAGTTCAAGGGGGCCGAATACTTTTGTAAGCCACTGTAGATATTCACTGTAACAGTTTCTCTGACAGCATCACAGATTTCCTCCCATGTTGACAGTCAGTATGTCAGGTGTGACAGGCCACAAGTAGAACCTACTGAAGTAACCAAAGAGAACAAAAAAGGAAGGAAAATAAGTAAAACAGAACAAATGGGAAAAATAAAGAAAAAAAGAAAAAAATCTAAGCACAAACAGGAGCTTGGAAAATGTAAAAGAGAATATCGAAGATGAATATACAGACATAAGAAAGTGAAAACGCTATGTTCCATGGAAAAATACTGCAGCGTTCAGGGCATACACTATATGTCCTGTGGCACATGCAGAAAAAAACATGCGAGACAACTATGTAGATATATCATTATTATTCAGCTGTGCTGTCTCATCTGCTAGGGACACAATAAATGTCTGTCAGCATCCAGATCCATCTTATCCACATTAAAAATGAATTTGACATCCATCCCCTCAATCCTTGCTTCGCCACTCCTCCTCCTTTCAAACGATCTGCAGAGAACAGGCCATTGATTTCTCATCATGTGTTGTCATGTCAGGTTACAACATCCTCTGTTACTGCACTGCAACTGATGTCCGGGGCTTTAGACTTACACTACAGTATCTGTATTCTTACTCAAAGTGTTAAAAAAGGCATTAGGGAGAATCTACTCTACATTCTCAAACAACAGTAAAGATTAAGGCAAGGCAAGGCAAGGCAAGGCAAGGCAATTTTATTTGTATAGCACACTTTCAACAGCAGGGTAATTTAAGGTGCTTTACATGATTTGGTGATTAAAAAAAAACACATAAAAGAAACACATTACACATGATACACAATAAAGCAAGAGAAAAATTTAAAAAAAGCAAGAGAGCATGAACACATTTCATACATATGACATCAAGCATTTACTCAAAGGCAATTCTAAACAGATGGGTTTTTAGTCTCGATTTAAAGCAGTTCAGAGTTTCAGCAGCTCTACACTCGTCAGGAAGTCTGTTCCAGATAAGGGGAGCATAAAAACTGAAAGCTGCTTCTCCATGTTTAGTTCTGAGTCTAGGGATGTTTAGTAGGCTAGAGTTGGAGGACCTGAGTGGTCTTGGTGGTTGGTACCATGACAACAGGTCTTCAACATATTTTGGTGCTAAGCCATGTAATGATTTATAAACTAGTAAAAGTATTTTAAAGTCTATTCTCTGAGCTACAGGGAGCCAGTGTAAGGACTTTAGAACTGGGGTGATGTGCTCTACTTTCCTGGTTCTAGTGAGGACGCGAGCGGCAGCGTTCTGGATCAGCTGCAGCTGTCTGATTGACTTTTTAGGCAGACCTGCGAAGATGCTGTTGCAGTAATCAATCCGACTAAAGATAAACGCATGGATGAGTCTTTCTAGGTCGTGTTGCAAAATCAGTCCTTTAATCCTAGAGATGTTCTTCAGGTGATAGAACGCTGACCTTGTTATTGCCTTTATGTGACCCTGGAGGTTCAGGTCTGAGTCCATTACTACACCTAGGTTACGAACCTGATCAGTAGTTTCTAGCTGTATTAATTGAAGCTGTGTGCTGACTCTTGATCGTTCCTCCTTGGATCCAAAAATAATCACTTCAGTTTTGTTTCTATCCAGCTGGAGAAAGTTATGGCACATCCATCCTTTTATTTGGTCAATGCATTGATTTAGGGTTTAAATGGGTTCAGAGTCACCTGGTGACATTGTAATGTAGAGTTGAGTGTCATCTGCGTAGTTATGATAGCTAATGTTATTGGTTGCTATAATCTTGCCTAGTGGGAGCATGTAGATATTAAATAAGAGGGGCCCCAGGATGGAGCCCTGGGGCACCCCACATGTGATTTCTGTTTGTTCTGATGAAAAGTTTCCTATTGAAACATAGAAGTCCCTGTTCTTTAGGTAAGACTCGAACCAGCCAAGTACTGTACCAGAGAGTCCGACCCAGCTCTCCAGTCGTTCCAATAAAATATCATGATCAACAGTGTCAAATGCTGCACTGAGGTCCAACAGAACCAGCACTGTGGTTCTTCCACAGTCTGTATTTATGCGGATGTCATTAAGTACTTTGACGAGGACAGTCTCGGTGCTGTGGTGAGCGCGGAAACCAGACTGAAAAACATCAAAACGGTTTGTCATTGTTATGAAGCCATTTAACTGCTGAAACACAGCTTTTTCAATAATCTTACTGATGAATGGAAGATTAGAGATCGGCCTGTAGTTCTGCATTAACGTGTTGTCCAGATTTTTCTTCTTTAGCAGTGGTTTAATAACTGCTGTTTTTAAAGCATGAGGGAAGACACCTGATAGCAGTGATGAGTTCACTATTTGAACAAGATCAGAACCAATGACAGGAAGAACTTTCTTTAGAAAAGCTGTGGGTAGGATATCAAGATAGCAGGAGGAGGAGCTTAATTGGATAATGATTTTTTTCAAGGCTGTTCTGGTTTAATTCGTGGAATTCAGACATTTTCTCTACATTGTTGTTGATTGGGGATGGCACTGGTTGTGGGTTCGTTATTGAGGTACAGATTGACCATCTAATTGTTAGAATCTTTTCAGTGAAAAAGCTGGCAAATTCATTGCAGGCCCTGGTAGAATTTAGTTCAGGGGCTACTGTCACTAAAAGATTAGTTAGTCTTTCCAGTGTTGCAAATAGAGTCCGTGCATTAATAATGTTTCTGTTGATGATTTCAGAAAAGAACGATTCCCAAGCATCTTTTATAGTTAGCTGATATCTATTCAGTCTCTCTTTGTAGATCTCACAGTGAACCTGGAGTCGAGTTTTCTACCATTTTCTCTCGGCTCGTCGACACTCTCTTTTTTCACTACGTACCAGTGGATTTCTTGTCCACGGAGACTTTTTTCTACCTGAGACTACTTTCACTTTAGTTGGAGCAATGGAATCCATGATGTCTGAGATTTTCGCAAGGAAATTATCTACCAACTTATTTACTAAGTTTGGGTTGGGAGATGAGGGGGATGTGGTGGAAGGATAAATACGTTTAAAGGTTTCTACTGAACTGTCCCCTAGAAAATAGTGGTCTTACTGTGGCTGGATAATTTAGCAGAGATGGTACTTTAAAAGAAAATACAGAAATGGTCAGATAATGCAATATTAATTACAGAGATGTTGGAAATATTTAAACCTTTGCTGATAATTAAGTCCAGAGTGTGTCCTTTATTGTGTGTTGGTTGTTTGACATGCTGGATCAGTCCGAAGTTGTGGCGAGTATCATCTAATGTTTTTGCTTGTCTATCTTGGGGGTTGTCGGTATGGATGTTAAAGTCCCCCACGATGATTAGTTGGTCATAGTCGATACATATTACAGAAAGAAGGTCATTGAAATCATTAAAGAAGTTAGAGTTAAGTTTTGGTGGTTTATATAAACTTAGAAATAACGCTTTGTTAGGCTCATTTATCTGGGTGGCTAGGTATTCAAAAGAATCAAACGTGCCCAGAGTTACCTTTTTAAAGTTCATTGAGTTGTGAAAGATGGTGGCTACTCCTCCACATCGTCTGTGTTTTCTGTTCTCGCTTAAGAAATTGTAATTTGGAGGACTAGATTCTATTAATGAAGTTGTTTCGTTATTTTCATCTAGGCAAGTTTCTGATAAAAAAGGGCGTGTAAATTATGCTCAGTGATGAAGTCATTGATAAGAAAAGACTTCCCGGATAGAGATCTAATGTTTAATAAAGCTAACTTAAGTATTGTGATGATGGGCAGCTGAACCTTCTGACAGGTTATCAATTTGAGATTTTGTTTAATATGAGAGCGTGTGGTTAACGGTTTATGTTTCCTGCTGCTGATAATCACTGATATAGCCTCAGGGGTGCCGGGTGAATTCTGGGAGACGGTAGGGGTGGATTTATTGCCCGGTTCCCTCAAATATCAAATATCTGTAATAATCAGTGGGGGGAAGCTCCCAGGCTTATTGACACTAGTCCCAGGCGTTTGGTGTAGTCTAAGTTTAGGTGTTAATTGTGTCCCAAATATGATTTGCTCGTTCAGTCTGTCTGTAAAGTTTCTAAATGGAGACTCATTTGATGTGGCTGAGTCACAGCAAGATGAAGACTTAATCTCTGATGGTTGTTTATCTGTTCGGTCCTGTGGTGTCATCATGACTTGCTGTCTTTTTTCTCTGATATCCATGGGCGCCTCAAGGTCAGCTTTTGGGAGAAAGTGTTTTGCTTTCTGATTTTGATAAGAAAAAATGTTTGCTGCTAAGAGCCTTACTCCGGCCTTGTTCAGATAACGTATCCCTTCTTTGAACAGATGATTAGCACTTCCAAATACTTTGAAATTATTAATAAATGTGAACGACTTCTCAGCTGATTGTTTCTTCAACCATTTATGGAGCATGCGGAGTCTGCTAAATCTTTCATCATTCCCTTCAGGGACTGGTCCGCTGATGAGGATGTTTATGTTAAGTCCATCAAGTCTCTGTCGGAGATCAGAAAAGTCTCTCTTCAGAATCTCTAATTGTCTCATTGAGATATCTGCTGATCCAGCGTGAATGACAAGCTTTTCCAAAGCAGGATGTTGGTCCAAGATTTTAGGGATTTTTTTCTGATATTTCTCTCACTGTATTTTTGTAGCAGCTATAAACTTTGGTATTCTTGCTACAAAAAGCCTCAGTTCCATTAATTGATCCATCTTGTATGATAACAATCTTTGCTGGGGGGGCTCTTACTTTGTTATGTGTCCGTTTGATGCGGCTGGGTTTCTCCTGGTGGCTTTGACTGGTCCCAGGGGCTGCGTCATCTTTCAGGGAACTCAAGGCTGCGAATCTGTTTTTCAGCGGGATTCCAGGTGGAGAATTATCTCTTGTTTTTGGCTGAAACCTCTTTTGTTTACTTTTAGCAGAAGCGGCAGTTCTGGGTTCAGAGGTTTCTCTGTGCCGGAGTTTCTTTTGTTTTTTCTTCCTCGGAGAACAGGCTGGGGTTGATGATTCCATGCGTTTTAAAGCTGGCCAGTCTTTATTAGAGTGCGGAGTTCTGCCGCTCAGACGCCTGTAGGGAGTCTCTGTGACACGGTTAGACCGATGTAACACCGGGCTGATAGGCTGTTCCCTGTTTGTATTCAACGGTAAAGTTGTGTCATTTTGTCCATAATCAGCGTGAAGATCAAAATAAATTTCCAGACGACGTAGCTTCGTTTCAATGCCCTCAATTCTGTGGAGCAGTTTTTCAAAATCCTCAGCTGAGCAAAAAACCATGTTGATAAGTCCATAAAAAAGTAATCCAAGAAGAGATCTGGTCTAATACAGAAACTCCAGGGGCTGGGTAGATAAAGTAACTAAGAAAAAGTTAAGAAAAAGTTAAGAAAAGACATAATTAACATAATTAACACTTTAAAATGTATGTAAGCTCAAATACACCCGATGTGAACTTTAAGCTACAGAACTGTCTTTTTTGAAGGTCGCTTAAATGGCCTTGTAGAACTATAGATTTAGTCACAGCAAAGTTCTGGCTGGAGTGAAATTACTTTTTATTTGATGGTGAAATCTTTCAAGATTCTTCCCTGACTATGTGAGTGAGACAGACTACATGAGTTAGTCTGCATGATTTTCCCAAGTATATTTTGATTGGTGATTGGTTGACCAACTCCTGCCTTAAGTCAATCAGACTGCTGCAGCTGATCCAGATTGCTGCTGCTCGCGTCCTCACCGAAACCAGGGAAAAAGAACAGATCACACCAGTTCTAAAGTTCTCACACTAGCCCCATGAAGCTCAGAGAATAGACTTTGAAATAATTTTGTTAGTTAAAATTCCTCAATGGTTTAGCACCAAAGCACATTAAGGATCCGTTTTAGTATAAGTAAAATCTAGGGCAGTGGGTAATGTAGGAAAACAAAGCCCATGTGTATATAGCTTTTTTAGCAATGTATCAGACTGCAGAGACAGACGTCAGAGCAGCAAGATACTGTACAGTTGAAACTTGGAAAATTAGAATACCGTGCAAAAGTTAATTTATTCCAGTAATTCAACTTAAAAGCTGAAACTAATATATGATATAGACTGATATTTCAAGCCTTTATTTGTTAAAATTTGGATGATTATGGCTTACAGCTTAAAAAAAAAATCTAAATCTCAGAAAGGTTTAATATTGTGAAAAGGTTCAATATTTTAAGCTCAAAATGTCAGACTCTAATCAGCAAATTAATCCAAAACACCTGCAAAGGCTTCCTGAGCCCTTAAATGGTATCTCAGTTTGGTTCAGTAGGAATCACAATAATGGGGAAGACTGCTGACCTGACAGTTGTGCAGAAAACCATCATGGACACCCTCCCTCCACAGAGGGAAAGGCCATTCAAAAGTGTTGGGGACCTTCACAAGGAGTGGACTGAGGCTGGAGTTAGTGCATCAAGAGCCACCACACACAGACGGATCCTGGACATGAGCTTCAAATGTCCTATACCTCTTGGCAAGCCGCTCCTGAACAACAAACGTCAGAAGCGTCTTACCTTGGTTAAAGAAAAAATGAACTGCAAATTTTGCATCTCATTTGGAAACCAAGGTCCCAGATTCTGGAGGAAGAATGGAGAGGCACACAATCCAAGATGCTTGAAGTCCACAGTCTGTGTTAATTTGGGGAGCCATGTCATCTGCTGGTGTTGGTCCACTGTGCTTTATTAAGTCCAGAGTCAATGCAGCCATCTACCAGGACGTTTTGGAGCACTTCTTCCTTTATTCCGCAGATGAGCTTTATGGAGATGCTGACTTCATTTTCCAGCAGGACTTGGCACCTCCCCACACTGCCAAAAGTACCAAAACCTAATTCAATGACCGTGGGATTACTGTGTTCGATTGGCCAGCAAAGTCGCCTGACCTGAACCCCATAGAGAATCTATGGAGAATTGCCAAGAGAAAGATGAGAGACATGAGCATCCTGGTCTTCCATAACACCTAAGCAGTGCCCCAGGCTGATAGCATCCATGCCACACCCCATTAAGGCAGTGATTGATGAAAAAGGAGCCCAAACCAAGTACTGAGTACATATGCATGATTATACTTTTCAGAGGTCCATCCATTATCCATACCAATCCATCCTCTGCAGGGTTGCGCTGGAGCTGGTGCCTATCTCCAGCTGTCATTGGGCTGGGTACACCCTGGACAGGTCGCCAGTCCATTGCAGTTTCAGAGGTCCAACATTTCCCTATTTAAAATCCTTGTTTAATTGATTTCATGTAATATTCTAATTTTTCTGAGATTTTGGGGTTTTCATAAACTGTAAGCCATAATCATAAAAATTATAACACTTAAAGGCTTGAAATATCTTGTTTTGCATGTATTGAGTCTATATCATATATTAGTTTCACCTTTTAAGTTGAATTACTGAAATAAATGAAATTTTGTACAATATGTTTCGAGTTTCAACTGTATCAACAGGACATTCTGGCCTCAGGAACTGTTTCATGCTTTGCTATGACTGGCATGAACCCGTCCTCTAGGAGTGGGACAAGAAGACTAAAGAGCTCATGTAGATAACAGATAAACATTGATTGCTAAAAACTATATAATGTTTTAGAATAGAAGAGTTCGGTGGTTTCCAAGTGATGACACTGCTTTGTGCACATTGTCCTCCAAGTTGATCAACATACCGTATTAAATCTTGAAAACGCCTGAAGAACCCCAGTCTCATCTTTCTTTAAGAAGAAGCTATTTTTAGAAGAAGCCATCAACCTTACAAACCACTCATGCCTCTGGTTCATCCCCAGAATCAGAACCAAACATGCAATGTTTCTTTTTTGTTAATTGTGTTATGTTTTTTTCTATCATGTAAAGCACTTTGAGTGGCCTTGCAGCTAAAATGTGCTATACAAATCAACTTGACTCGTAAGATCTTCTGTTGAGCTGGAGTCGACCGAGTCTACACACCTCTGGTCAGAAACCCCGATCCTTGGACAAAGAAAAAGGGTTTATTGCCCTTTCCCTGGTTTGGCAGTGTGAAATATTCTGCTTATCAGCATACTACAATAAATTTTATTTGCATAAAGTAATAATGCAGGTCAATTATTACCTCCGCCAAGGAGGTTATGTTTTCTTCAGGGTTGGTTTGTTTGTTTGTTAGCAACATCATTCAACAAGTTGTAGACAGATTTTGACAAATTATTCAGGAAATGTCCACAGTGGGACCAGGAACAAGTGGTCCGGATCACCGTCTGGGAATGGGGATGGTAAACTGAGCTGCCTTGACAAAGGTCTGCGCACTCCGAGTGCTTTTCTAGTTTAGAGCTTTGTTACCACTCATAAAAGCAACCTTGTGTCAGGATACTGGTGTGTGGATGTTTGTTTGTGTGGATGTGTGAGATCTTTCCCTGAACAAAGGATCCTTGCTGGAGTGTGTGGTTCTCCTGCTGCAGTCTGCACACCTGGCAGCAATTGTCTCAAAAGGCTCTGGAGATTTAAACAGTAGTAGAATGATCTGACTTCACCCGGTGGTCAATCTCTTTGGTACAGTATACTTCTGATTTTAAACTCCTTCAGGTAGGGAAAGTATTGCTTTTCGATCTTACCTTATTCCTGATCATTCCTCACATTCTCTGTGCTTCCCAGGTTGCAGCTTCTGCTGACGTCCTCAACCCTCTCTGATAACTCACTCCACAGTCACTCTTCGCTGCTCTATTACCTCCAGCCATCATCCGCTTGCCCGCTCTCCAAAAGCCATCTGTTCTGTGTGCTTGGGCTTCATTTTCCTCCAGTTCACTACTAACCAGAATCCTTTTGGAACACAACCCATGCCTAACCCTCCCCTCTGTCTGGATCAGATTCATAATTAGAAATACTTTATTAATCCCCGAGGGGAAATTCAGAATCTCCTGCTTCCTTCCCTCAACATCAGACTTCAACCCCTGAAATCACCTTTTTTTTTTTCTACACGTGTCCTGTCTGGCAGTGTGGAGCTCAGAATTGGTGTAGAAGCCCGACAGATCACAAGTGGAGCGTTATGGCTTTTGCTATAGTGCTTCGTTTGATATATATATATAAAATCTTTATTAGAAATTGCTGGAGGGGTTTTCTGAGGCGCCAGTGACACAGAGACGGAAAACAACAAAGGGGAAGAAAGAAAAAAGATTAAGAGAGGTAGGAAAAAAAGGTAAAAAGGGAGAGTAAGCTGAAGATACAAGAGAAGAAGGGGAACAAAGAAAACACAAGAAAACACCCCAATCCCCCTCCACACCCACAGGACGACAGTGAGAGGGAAAAAACGACAAAACAAATCAAACCCAGGCGGACCAATGAAGGGCTGACCTCAACCCTCAAGAGAGGAGCAGAGGAGAGGCCCGGGGGAACATCCAGCGGGTACAATGCAGGGGCCCAGGGGGCTGCAGCAACGAGCCCACAGGCTCCGCTCGTAACCGGCTACAAGGCCAATCCCCACAGCCAGCATCCCAATGGCCCCCCTGCCCCATGTCGGGGCACCACACCAATAACCCCAGTGGACAGCATCTCCAGATCAAGACCAGCCAGCACCCAGACACAGAGCTCAACCAGCTCCAGAATCTCACTCCCGCACACCGCACAGCACCAAGACCAAGCATCCAATCAAGGTCAACCAAACCAACCAATGAACCAATAATGCACGAAACATAAAGAACAGGAGATCATGTGGAGATGCCGAACCCAACCCCCATCGAGCCACCCAACAGATACCATCAAACAATGCCCAAACCACCCCCTCCCAAAGGGGCACCCAGGCACAGCGACCAACCGATACCCGAGTCCACCCATGCCAAGCAGACACCTGGGATGAAATGGCATGCTCCCCGAGCACCCAGCCCCGGACACCGGGTGCCACCAACGCATCGGTGGGTAGAGGCATCAGTCACCGGCAAGGAGTGATGAAGGGGAAATAGGCCCCTCATTTGGTAGGGGGCCTGAGATGTGCCAGGCTAGAAGGTAGCCCAAGACCCAACCTGACGGATACACAGGAACACACAGTCTTTTCCTTTTCCTCCCTCTTACACACATACACTCTCACCTGCACACCAAGACACACAAGAAAGGACGCTGTACACTCATTCATACTCCCTATACACACTCTATACTCCCAGGTCCAGGTACCCATACCCTAGCAGACCAACCAGCCCCCGGACCCAGGAGGCGGTCCCCCACCCTGTAGGATGGAGACAAGCCAAAGCCTACACTGTGGCGAAGCAGCCCACCAGCCCTGGCCTCCTCCCTGACCCCAACCCCTGATAGCCAGTAGCGAACAAGGGTGTGGAAAGATCCCTAGCCTCCCTCCTCCTCCTTGAGTATGGTGTTGATGTGTCTTTTTATAATGTGCATTTATAACAGATGGGTGGGATGTGGGGAAGGCAGCCACACATCCCCCAACCCCCACTCCGAGCCCTCAGTGTCTATATTGTCGAGAGAAGATTTTGAAGTGAAAGTCTGCGCCTCGCGCTGCTATGCTACCAGTCCCTGACAAGCCTGCTGTCTGTTAACTCCTTTCTCCCAGTTCGTTTATCCTGTGGCAGAGTATAAAAAAGAATTACACATTCACACAATATATATGTTTGGGCATGCATGGGGAGAGAGATTCTTACCGGAACCTCTCCAAAGAACTCTTCCTCATAAATACCTTTTATTACATTACAAAGTTATTACAAATCATTCTAAGAGACAGGCTCTCTTACAGGATCCAATCAGCTCAAGAATACATTTTCACATATATGCAAAGTGTGCCTGTAGTCCTTCCCTAATAGGTTAAGCCCTTTTTAATATATTCCCTTTGGTTGCTAAGCAGAAAGCTTTCTCTGGTCCCACACTCTTCACAGACCATTTGCACGATCAATCAACCAGATGTTTCCTGTTTTTTTCAGAGAATCGTGACCCATTGTCTTACTCATATCCTGTTCTTAACAGTTTTGTCCAGTTAATCGTGACCGTTCCCTTCTGACCCATGGGTCACATCCTGTGCTAACACTTTTCTGCATTTAGTTAATTATTTTAGCACACAACCCCTTCACCTTTTGGCCTATGTATTCATTCAATGCTTGTTTAAACGTTTTTATTTACATTAATATGCAGTTTAACGTTGGTCACCAGCACCAGAGGTGAGGCTAATTGAACAGCTCCTCGTCTGGATGCTAAAAAGTCTGCCCACCCCAAAGTCCCTACATGTGTGTCTCATGAGAATGTTATAAGTGAGAGTGTCTAGAGCAAAAATGGGACCCAGGCTGCCACGGGGTAGCGGAGATGGAAACCCCTCCCTGCACCTCAGTGACGTGCCTACACCCCAAGGCCCTACACATGATTGGTAAAGTGATGGAGTGGGTGGACAGAGGTGAGGAAAGGACTGGGAGACAAAATACTGCACCATAGCACCAAAGCCTCTTTGCACATTATCATGTTGCACACAGGTTTTATACAATTGATGACATGAAAACAAAATTGCTGGCTCACACACCAAGTATGCTACTGTGATCTTTGAGGGTGTATTCACACCAGTGCAGTTTAGTCCGCTTTAATCAAACTCTAATTCCTTTGCCCAGAAAGTCCGGTTCGTATGAAGTGTTGTGAATGTGTAATTGAACTCTGACACGGACGTAAAAGCTAACTCTAGTCCACCTAAAAACCTAGGTCTTGGCTTGGATGAAGCAAACTCCTGTGCGGTCGATTGCATATGTGGATGCGAAGCAGGCCGGGGAACACTCCAAAAGCAGCAGGCGGACAACATATCAACAACAACAATCAACCAACAACTTCCCATGTGAGCAACTGAGCATCATCCCAGAACTGGACACCATAGTTAATGCATCTCGCTATCCAGGAGCTGAAAACACTTTGTGGAGTTACAGAGAGCTTTGGAAAGCATCTCTGACACAGACTGGGAGTGACACTGATGCAAAGAGAGCGTATGCTGCAGGATTTCCTCCTGCTAAAGCGATCAGAGAAGCTGTCGATCAGAGAGTATTTCCAAATTTGGATCACATGGCATTTTGAGTAAATAAAACCAAAACAACTGCGCAACACCCAGCCCATTGTTCAGTTTGTTTTGCCAAATGGTAAAACTAACAATAACCTTTAATGTTGATTCTTGAGCCTGAAAAATGTGCAGAAATGCCCTTTTTTAGGTATAATTGAGAAAATGTTCACTCTTCACGCCTATTCTGAGACGTTATGAGAGATTGATTCATGAACATTAATATAATCTAATGTAGTTTAAACATAATTAGATAAACATTGTGCAACTGAAATATTTGTGTATTGTTAATGAGTGAAGCAGATGGTGGGTGAAGAATCTTTTGATTTTGCTTCATCAAGCGTTTGTTCAAAGAGATTAAAACTCTAAACTATCTGCAGTGTACTGATATACACATAAAAACAGCCACTTTTTTTAGAAGGTTTCATGTGGTTCCGGCAGTAGATTTGATCTTTCTGACACTACAAAGTAGCAGTCTGAAGGAAGTTTATCAACGTCTTGCCAAAATCTCGACTGACGGAAACATGGGGGCCTGTGGTATGACTCCTCTTTTTTGTAATTTATATTTTATTGGAAATTTTTCTCATACATTTCAAAAGATTTATATGTCACATTCTGAAAATACACGTTTCCACCCCATCGCTTATCCCCTAATCCCTCTGTACACCTTAATTTTAAAAGAATACATTTATTTGCAAAATATATAACTACTGTCAACAAAGACTGAGTAGCAGTATCAAAATTGTTATCTCCACAAAGGTTATAGATCTGTTGAATTTCATAATGTATATCTTTCCAAAACTGACTGATATTTTCATATTCCCAGAACAAATGTACTAAAGTACCTTTATAATTGTTTACATTTGTAGCAAAGATCAGAGCTGTCTGGGAACATTTTCTGCAGACGGACAGGTGTAGTATAGCCTATTCTATGTATTAATTTGTAATTTTGTTCCTGGATTGATAATGAGGTACACTTAGGAAAAACCTTTTTACAAATATCAGACCAAGCTTTAACACAAAAAAGTGTCCCAAGATCATGTTCCCACAGTTGCTTTAAAGATTCAAAGGGATTAGAATACTGGTGCGACAAAATGGTATAGATCTCAGAGATCTTCCCCTTTAGTGACCTTGGTGAGATCAGAGTGTGACAAACTGAATCTAAATAATTATCCCTTCAACAGAGTGTTTGTAAAATTTATAATTCGGGCAGGAATTTGGCAGGAATGTTAAATTAGTCCTAAGCCGGTCAAAAGATTTCAAAAAATTAGCCTACAACAAGTCTGAAAAGGTAATAACACGAAATAAAACCCAGTTTGAAAGGCCTATATGTCTTTTTTCCTCAGGAATATTGGGATTTGAAAATAATGGAGATTGTAAAGACAGAACCAATAAAATTTTTTAAATACTTTTTCACATCTTTCCACACCAGCCAACTCTTGTAAATTAGCTTATTTTTCCTTATCTTTTCAACTTCCATTAAATTATTGATGAATAAGAGATTTCAAATTCAAAGGGCTGCATGTAAAGGATTCCAAGTCGACCCACTTCTTTTTATTTAAACCAGTTGGTCATCATTCTCAACTGAGCTGACCAATAATAGAATTGTAAATTTGGTAAATTTACCCCACCTAAGTGTAAGTGTGTAATATTTGATTTGTTGATGTTTATTTTTCCAAAGATATTGGGAAATATTTTTACTAAACTTTTTTTTTTTAAGCACACTGTTAAATAAGGTAGATTTTCAAACAATTTAATCTGGGAAGGACTCGCATTTTAATAATGTTGATTCGTCCCAAAAACGATATTGGTAATGATGTCCTCTTTCCATCTAGCGCGATGAGACTCGAATATTTTTTATCCTTTTTTTTTTTCCACCTGCCATTTCCAGCGAAAGTTGCTTCTGTTCAACCTCTAAAAAAGGGAAAAAAACTTGAAATTTAAAGTCTGGGGTAAAAAACTGCTTCAAGCGTCCATCTTGTCTGTGATGCCTGTGACTTGACTCCTCTTTAATCAATGGACCACATGTCCCTGGTGTATTTTCGGGATGCCATAGGTTTGCAAGAATTACCATGAACAGATTGAATTAGCTATGAGTTTACTAATTCATGATGGGCATTAAAATATTTATTCTGTAAATAAAAACACATTTTATTTGAAAGCACAAATTGACTTCTTTGTAAAACATTTAAAATGAAAATGTCCTTTTTGTGGAGAGAGGAATTTTTGTTTTTTACATGACTTCTTTATAAAACAGTCATTTTCATCAGAATAACAAGAAATAGATTTCTCCCAAATCAATAAAAAATGTTGCTACTCTCTCTGTTTGCTGCATTGAGTTATTCTGTGGATAAAGGACAGCCTGCTAAAAATAGTACATTTATAAAAGAACAAAGGAGCCTTGGTAAAACGATTACTATCTTCCTGTCAGATACCGTACCTACAGAAGCTTCAGTGCACTTCTGAGTCACATTAATCATATTTATAATGGTTTAATTCTGAGTATCCATTACATGCTTTTTGTCAGTACATCTGTTTTTTAAAGCAATGAACCTTTTAGGCTTAAATTAAACTGCACATGTCATTCCTCTTTAAAGACTTCTATGACTAGCAAAGATCAACATTCACTGAAAGAAGACCTCTTGAAGAGCCTGCTCACACAGAAGGACTAGGTTTTATTCTTTACACTTTCTAATGTAGAGAAAGTGCGACAGGATAGCTACAAGAATATAAATTTCTGCACTTCAGAATATTTTCTCGGTTAACACTAATAGCAAACAAGGACATTTGTTGCTCAAGAATTGGCTTTACACAGAAGGAAAATCTATCTATAGGCTGAGAGAGAACATGCTCAACATGGAGAGTTAGAAGTAAAATATCTAAACAGCATATAAGTGCAAAACATTGTACTGATATTCCCGCCAAAAAAATTAGTTGAAAATTACTTTGCCTAACTAAATGAAACAAATGCTGGTTTTAATGAGTCCAAATGCAGTAAATAAAACTTTAGCAGAAAGTTGTATTTTTGAAAAAAGGAGAAATCAACGGAAGCCCTCTAAGGGCTGCCTCTTTATCGTGGTGAAGGGGTTTGGGTGTCCCAATGATACAAGGAGCTAAGTTGTCAGAGGCATTACCTCTCTGGTTGGGTCACCTATGGCAAATGGGTTCATGGTAGGGATGAGACAAAGTGCAGCCTAAAGATCCATTATGCCGAGCAGCAAAAATGGATTTAGTGTTCCTTTGCCCAAACTAGGGTCACCGGGGCCCTCCTCTGGATCCAGGGTTGGAGATGGGGAACACTGGCAAGCTGGTGAGCCTTCTTACCTCATCTTGATCATTTTCACCACGCATTTAAGGCCAATAAGAAAGACTAAATATGTCACACACATTCATTAAATATATTAGACAGACTGTAGAACGTCAACATGTTTTGTACATGGGTAATCAATTGTGTGTATTGGCGAAAGAGAAACTGTCTTCTTCAGTCACTGTGTGTCACATAGCACCACTGCCTCACCATGCACTTCATCCCTGCATTTGAACAGTTAATCTGTTAACTCTTTATTGTGTTACAGAAATTAAGTGATTTTGACCATAAATATGTTTAAATAAACACAAATTTATTGAACAGATAAACTGAAACATTGATTTTCTATGATAATTTTTAGTGCCAATTTTACTTATGTTATGACAGGTGAGGCACTGCCTTATCTGCCTCCCCTGATCACACATCACTGTGACACCTGTACGTTGGGGTTTACCCTGATGACCAAGAGGGTAGCCTCCCTCCAGCTACATGGGAGGCGACAGGTCCTGAATATTGTTTGTGCTGATGGACCAAAGAATAGTACAGAATTGATCAGACTACCCACCCTTTTTCGAGTCCTTGGAGGGGTGCTGGAGAGTGCTTCTTTTGGGGACTCCCTCATTCTGCTCAACATGCTGTTGTTATTGGACCTCTGCGCTAATCGTAGATTGTCCATAACAAACACCATGTTCAAGCATAAAAGTGTCCATATGTGATCTTTGCACCAGTACACCATAGGCTGCCCTGCCGTTTTATCTGATTTGTGCCTGCATGTCTTGGACACTCGAGTGAAGAGTCGGGCGGAGCTGTCAACTGATCACTACATGGTTGTGAGTTGGCTCCGATTGTGGGGGAGGATGCTAGTCAGACCTAGCAGGCCTAAATGTATTGTGAGGGTCTGCTTGGAATGTCTAGCAGAGTCTCCTGTCAAAAGGACCTTTAGCTCCCATTTCTGGAAGGATTTTAAATACATGCTGGGGACATTGGGCCATGTGGGCCATGTTCCATGCCTTCATTGTTAAGGCAGCTAACCGGAGCTGTGGCAGCAAGATGGTCGCTGGTGGACATCGGCAGTGAGGGATGCTGCCAAGCTGAAGAAGGAGCAGTTTGGAGTTGAATGTGAAGCGATTGGGATGAGAATCAACATCTCCAAGTTCAAGACAATTGTCTTGAGCTGGGAAAGGGTAGCGTACCCTCTCCGGGTCAAGGACAAGGATCTCCAAATGGAGATGTTTAAATATCTTGGGTTCATGTTCACAAATGAGGGAAAATGGAGTAGGAGAACAATAGACAGATTGGTGCCGCAACTGCATTGATGCGATTGCTGTACCAGACTGTTGTGGTGAGGAGAGGGCTTAGCCAAAAGGTAAAGCTCTTTATTTACAGGTCAATCTACATTCCTGCTCTCCTCTATGGTCAGGAGCCTTGAGTAGTAACCGAAAGGGCAAGATCGGCTAAAATTAGTTTTCTCCACAGAGTGTCTGGGCTCTCCCTTAAAATCAGGCAAGAAGCTTGGTTACCCGGGAGGAGCTCAGTAGAGCAGCTGCTCCTCCACATTGAGAGGGAGTCTGTTGAGGTGGTTTGGCATCTGATTTGGATGCCTCCTGCTCGCCTCCATGGTGAAGTGTTCCAGGCACAGCCCACCAGAAGGAGATCCAGAGAAAGACCCATGACACACTGGAGGGACTATGTTTATGTGCTCGCCAGAGAATGCCTTGGGATTCCCCTGGAAGAGGTGGACTAAGTGGCTGGCTGTCTGTCTGTTCATGTTGCACTTGTTAATGTTTAACTGCACTGCTGTGAATAGCTGTCAAAACGTTACTCTGAAGACCCCACCCATCATGCAACTCCAAATATGTAAGTTTGCTTTTAGTTAGTTTCCATGCAACAATTTTGTATTCCCTAAAAGGTTGGTATATAATCAGTAGACATTCAGGATGTTTTCTACCAACTCAGGACACAGGAATAGAACATAACCTATTTTCGTTAACTCAGTGGCATGGTGGCATTCGTTGTCCCTGTTGATTGAACTTAGTTGTGTCCTTCTTACTCAGGAACGTTTCCAATTATATAATGTGGCAAATTAGCCACAGAATGTGTTTCAGAGAGAATATTGAAAGTTTTTGATCTGTGAGGAGAAAACTGCCTTGTTTGCCTGTTTACTTTCACAAATCTCACCCACCTACTCTCCTGCATAGCATGCAGAGTTGGATCTTTAGGGAAAGTATGAGTGCCACCCCATCCTCTTTTGTGTTGGCAACAAACATCCCCACATCCATGCAGTATATTCCAGTTAGAAAATCTGTCTTTTGTCAAGAAAGCAACATGTGCACAAAAAGCTGGTTTCTGTTATAAACTGTAGCCAGTCATTTTCCATTGTTACAAACACTTTATCATCAGAAAGACTTGGCTCAAAAGGCTCTTTGTGTTTCAGTAAAAAGTGAGATTGAATTAATGATCCCCTTTGAAACACATTGAAAAACTCTGATTGCTTTTTTTAATTTTATACTTTCATGGTACTTAGAATTTCTTGCTCCCATTCTATTCAATTTTTACTGTGGGATAATCTCTGAAACTGACGATGTAAAGACTACCTAATAACCTATGGTTGAATCGAATGAGCCCTTTAAAATTATTTCATTGAATGTATTTCACCTGCTACCTTCATGCTAAGATGAAACCCTGAAGTGCATAGTTTAACTATAACAGTTTAGTCTGTGAGTACACCTGCATTATTGTGTTAGCACAATATAAGTCTAATCGCCACATTGCAGTTTGAGGGCTGCACAGTGGAACAGCAGTTAGCACTGTTGCCTTACAGCAGAAAGGTTATTGACTAAAATCCTAGTCTTTCAACATGGAATTTGCATATGGTTCTGCAAAGATAAGCAACTAAAGGGCAAAAAGAACATTTTACAGTCACAGTATGATAGCATTTTTTTTTCAGTTTTAAGACTTCATTAACAGTTTATAACATGTTATGTAAAATGTACTAAGCTTTTAATGATTTTCCTTACTCCTCTTTAACCAGCAAAGGAAAGTCATAGAATTAGAGGAAACAGAATTAAATATTAAAATTAACGCAATCATTAAATCTGCAAATGGCCAATTGCAGCATAAATCATGCATTAAACAATGCGCGCTGAGTAATAACATCATGTGGCAATGTGCACAGTTTTACAGCAAGCCAGCCAGAATATATAATTTCTGGACTTTCGGTTTCTTTACACCACCTACTCTTCTTCTCAAATGAACTACACATCTTTTAGAAATAATGTGCTAAGGCAATGTGGGGCTAAAAATGCATGCAGCTTAGTGGATCCATAAAAAAGAAAATATAGATACATTTATCTTACACTTGGGAAAACACACAACTTGTAAGATGATCAAGCAGAATTTCTGTAAACTAGAAGTGTTAGAGAGAAGCATAACATAAAAGACTGGATCAAATCAAGAAACCAGAAGTTGTTGAGAATATAAAAGGAGAAAAGGAGTTATTTAGCTGTGGTTTTATTCTAGCTGCAATTCAGGACCTTAGGCCGGTTGGTGAGAGTTGAGAGCTTCAAATCAGGGCTGAGTGTTTTTATACTCACCTGCCACTTTATATGGTTATTATTAGGTACTCAATTGATTGTTACTCCATAGAAAAGCAACACCGCGAAACAGAGTAACAGAATTATGGACCATTTCTATTTCACGGTTTTTGAGGTTCCTCCACTGTCAGGATCTTGGTTGTGTTGCTGTGTTTTTGTGCGAGTGCAAGTCTTTCCCGAACAGAGAATCTCGTGTGGAGGGCATGGCTGGGCTACTGCAGATTTCACACCTGGCTGCAGTCCTCCTCATACTTTGCTGGGGATTTAAGGAGCTGCAGAACGACCATTCAGAACCTGATGTTTGACCTTTGCTGGTAGACTCAACCTCCCTGTGTTTCCTGTCTTTGGTGATTGCAAATATTCTAAAAAAATTAGCTTTTCAATGACACAATAAAATAGCAAGACCAATGCAAATCGTGTTAGAAACAAACTTGGTTTGCAACACCAAAACTCAATGACAGGTAACAGAGGGGGATTATTTTTCACAAGAGGAAAATGTGCCTATCGTTGGGGTAGAGGGGCAAAGCATTAAACATTCTGTTAAAAATTGTCACTCCTGCTGTACCTCAAGTAGTTTTTGCTAACAAGATAAACATGATAAACTGTACCTACAACTCACTGATGAACTTGAAATGTCAAGACACAGATCAACTTATAGAAGTCTAAAAATGCATCTTTGTAATGCTGCATAATATATAAGAACTCTATATATAAGCCTCCTAGTTCTCCTTGTTAGCTATATAGTGACACAACAAAAGCAGAATGCATTTTTTGATACTTTTTTCTGAAACTTCTCTGAGCCTCAGACATGATGGATATTTTTTGCAGAACTCCACCAGTATATCACCTCATATATAACATTTTTGATTGTTGCCATAACAATATTCATAATTGAGTGTTTATTATAGATCATATGTGCATTTATGTTAGATATAATCACTGTCAGAATTTATAAAATATTTCATCTCATAGAAGAACATTTTTAATTTTTACTTTCTTGGGGGTGCTGTGGGGCTGCACCCCGAAGAATCTTATTGAAACCTTGTTGAATTGATGCCATGAAAAATCAAGGCTGCTCTGAAGGTAAAAGGGGGTCAAACCTGGTTGTTGTGCCTGAGGACACAACATTTAAGACGAATGGAGTAGGGGTTCAAACCGGCAACCCATCTGTTACGGGACAAACCGGTCGACTTACAGCCATGTCTACAAGGGGATCATCTGTTAGAACGACCCAGTCAAAGTTCAGATACAATTCAAACTGAGAATTTGTGCTAGACACAAAAATTATGTACAACTTCTTCCAGTCTGACTGATCTTCAGCTATTTTGCAAAGAAAAATTTAGAGACATACCCCCAAAAATGTTGCAGTTAAAGGGATTAACTTTTACCACCCGAGCCACAGTCGCCAGTATATAATAAATTTATAATAGGAAAAATAAAAACAGATACAAAATGCATCCAGACAATGAAAACCAAGAAAATTCATCACATAATTACAGTGTGATGGCAGTGATTCATGTGAAATCTGCCAGCTATCACCTTGTGTCTGCTCTTAAGGGGCAGAGATCTAGATTATCACATCTTGTGGTCCACGTCTCTCTCTTCAGCTAAGTCACAGAAACAATACACAATGCAAGCACTTCCAGATGATGCACAATCTGATTTGGTTCTGTTAAAGGAGCTGTATGTAAGAAATGTATTTCAATTAATCATAAAATGGCCCTGATATGTCACTAGACATTAAGAAATCATGTTCATTCAAGGGCATAGAATTAGCATGGACGGAAGGGACATGTCCCCACCAATATCCAGCGATTATTGAATTGTCCCCACCAATAATTTGATCTCCTCGAGAAAAGAAAAACAAACCCGATAGAAAGCAAAAAAGAGAAAGAAAAATACAGATCTGTCAACGTTTCATTCTAAAAGTGCAGAAAGAGTTTAATTACGTTCTATATAGCCAATGTGATTGGCTGTGCCTTTCCCTGCTGTCAGGTGAGACTCTGCAGCTATATTTGCTTATTAGCAGCGCCAAAACTGCAAGGAGAACTTTCCAGTCCGCGAGAGGAATCAGGTGCAACATGGGTGACACATGAGTGTCAAAAGTGAGTAAAGATTGCAGCAAAAAAGAAAAATTTAGACATGATGAACTATTTTTCAAAGGAACCTGTAAGTCACTTTTAAGCTGCAGTAGGTAGCTCAGAGAGGAGAGCAGACTTTGCTTGAAAATTCAAACCAAATCAAGCTTCACGTCACTCCCCCTCCCTCTCCGATGCACTCAAGTCCTGCCTCCAATATCCTCCCCCCTCCTTCAGCTGCGCTACTGGCGTATAAAACTGCCAAAGATAATCAGCTGACGAGACTTAGAAAACAAACTTTCGTGAATATTTCCTAACAGTAAACCACATATGACAACATTAGCTGTGAGCGCACGGATGATCGCACGCGCTGCGGAGATTTACTGTAATACCACCACCAAAAAAACAAAACAAATATTAATCAAGCAAGGATAATTACCTGTCAAGCAGAAACAATGCCAACTCAGAATCGGTTTTAAACGCTTTCAGGTCCCGTAGCTCCCTCCACCTCTCAAAGGCTATGCCAATATTTACCCTCATTTTATCTCGGTCTGGTCAACTTCTTTCTTCTTAGCTTTTTTGTCCTCCTCAGTCATCTTCTTTTTTATTATCTTAGCCGTATATGCTGTTGTTGGCAGCGGCGGTACGGGCAGTTTCTCTTTAGATGGCTGTTGCTCGGCCATAACTAACTCCTAACTTCTTGCCGCTAGTCAAACAGCTGTTCTGACCTTGGTTCTTACAAAGCGCTGCCGGTTGCGTAGCGGAGCGAGGGGCGGGTCGTGGTGTGTGTGTGTGAGGAGTGATAGACAGATGTCAGACACTACATCAGACGCTGCTCTGGCTCTGATTGGCTGTTTTCTATCGGGCGCGGTGGATTCTTGCAAATTGCAGTAGGGGCTGTAGGCGTGACCAATTGAGCTGCTTTTTTTAACAGATTACAAATCTCATTTCCTACTTTCAGGACATATGGACAGTTTTAGGAAATATCACAACAAGTTACTTTTATTCAAGTTACCTACTGCAGCTTTAAGTTAAGTTTGCTAATGAAATGTGTCCGTCATAATAACGTTACTGGCAATGCTAAAATTGTATGCAACTATGAACTACGTGGTTTGGAAACTAACTGCACAACAAGCTGCCCACTATTAGTTATGTTACACCATGCATATAAGGATGGCGCAGGCCTGTGCGTGCTTCCCCCAGGGGGCAAGGTGCGCATGCACGGATTTCTGTCATACTTTTAAGCCCATTTTCCAGTAAAGCCACAATTTTTGCGATCGGTTCGTCTTCAAAGCTGCATAAAGATAAATATGTTTCCCCTATAGTTTCTTCTTACATATCTAATTTCCTTCACATATGTTTTAAACACAAAATAACTGCAGTAAAAGTATACAGTTTACTGTTGCAGAGTCCTGCACTGGTCCAATATTACCAACCCCCATGCATTAAGATGATTTTTAACCTGACCCTTTACCCACAGTCATCTCCAGATCAAATCCCGCCCCAACCCGCCCGTTGATTTAAAACCGCCATCGATCTGTGTTTGCCGCAGCTACACACTCCAATCGCTCTGTAACTCTCCATGGTGCTGTCAGCTGAGCTCTCAGATAGTGATGCTTTGAATACGTGTCCAGGTCTGAGATGGTAATCAGTCAGATGCTCTCATAGGAATCTTTTTTTGATTGATTCAGCTACCTGAACGCTGTGCATAAAGTTCAAAATGTCTGCGCATCTGCAAGAAGTGGTCAGGGATGTGAGTGGTAAACTGCTTGTATTTAAAAAAAAAAGGAAAATAACGTGACCCCGTATTACAGTAAAATTATTAAAATCATTAAAAAAGTGAAGTTGCAGCCCTCAACTGATGTTGATGTTGTCATCTTGTGTTTTGGTCTGAAGCTCCACCCTCCACCTATCTACCAATGACGAAGTCAGTAGTGTTTTGATATCGGGGTTGCCAGCTCTGCTCTAGTTACTACAGCTGCTGCTACAAAAGTGTTTCGGATAAAAAATGTCTAATGTTACTACACCTAAAAGACCTCGTTATCATTCAGAAATGCGCTGTGACAAAGTCTGAAATAAAACAAGGATTTTTATAGGAGATGCCTTTGCAAGATGGAGACGGCTGAAAACAGAGAAGAATTTGAAGACGGACGCCAACGTTGCTAATTTTCTCATGGACAGGTAAGATTAATCTGTTTGACTAACTTGTACTTAATGTGAATGCACATTTCAAATAGTCACGGCAGTCAGAAAATGTTATGCATGTTCGTGCAAAGTAACGTTATGTTGTCGAATATGGAGGAGGAGGGTCATCATATTGAAAAGGTAAGGAATTGTTTGGGAAATACAAACGGCAAGTCGTCATTGCTAACTTTAGCGATGCATTATCAGAGCCAGTTTCTCTGTCATATTAATTAAACGTAATTACTAGGAATAAAACTTACTGTATGGGACTCGTCACTTGCCATTGGAAGCTCCTTGTAGCAGCCTCTCTACAAAGAGAGACTAAATAGATGTCAGTTAACTTTAAAGGAGTCATGACCTGTAATTTTAACTTTTCCTCAAGAAAAAATGTATGTCATGATTGCCTAACGATTATACACTGGCCGGGAAGCCAATAGAGTTTGTTTGAAGCGTTTCTTTACCCTTGGGTTCGTCAACCAGCCCACGTGCACGTGCACTCAAATACGCAACGTTAAATTTTTGGCCGACTTGACGTCAAGTAGGCGCAGGATGTACCTTATATGGATATCGCAGACCTATGCTGCAGGAAGCCCGCCCTGCTCCTCTCCCCCTCATATTCAGTCGAGCGCCGACATTACTGAATTCTGATTCGAAGTACGAACTCGAGCTCCGTTTGGAAAAAGGGGCAATTCCAATAATCAAAGACTTGCCTGCAATTGAAACGGTAAGGCTGTGTTTTTATTGCTAGTGTGTAACAAACAGCAGCTAACTGCTAATGCGGCTATTGTATGCTAGCAGGAGTGGTAGCTTCGAGGACAACACGGGTAATGGCTGCTACTTTGAAGGCAACAAATGACCTAGAATGCCACCAATCAACGTGCCCCTCATTTGCATTATTACAATGCCCGTCCACGACAGCCAAAATATCGCATCAGATCTCGCGAGACATAATTCCTTCAGAAATAAGGGTCAGAGGAGCTCTATGTTTATTGTTTTTTCCACTTTTTTTCAACATTTCTTTTTTAGAAGGGCCTGAAAGACTATAATAGAGCGTGGGTATCCAAGGTAATACTAGGTTATGACTCCTTCAAAAGAATCTAGGAAATCTTTCTTTTCTGAAATCATTAACAGGAACATTAATAATGCACGGACTCTATTTGCATCAGTGGAAAGACTAACTAATCCTAGAGTGACCGTAGCCCCTGAACTAAATTCTACCAGATCCTGCAATTAATTTGCGAGCTTTTTTACTGAAACGATTCTAACAATTAGACGGTCGGTCTGTAACGCAGCACCAAACTGACCACAAATGTTTTACCCAAATAACACCAATTTAGAAAAAATTTCAGAATTTCATGAATTAAACCCAAAGAACCTAGAAGAAATCACTAACCAATTAAGCTCTTCATCAGAACAAACAGAAATTACATGTGGGGTGCCCCAGGGCTCCATCCTGGGGCCCCTCTTATTTAATATCTACATGCTCCCACTAGCCCAGATAACAACCAATAACATTAGCTACCATAATTATGCAGATGATACTCAGCTCTACATTACGATGTCACCAGGTGACTTTGAACCCATCCAAACACTAAGTACATGCATCGAGCAAATCAATGGATGGATGTGTCATAACTTCCTCCAATTGAACAGAAACAAAACAGAAGTAATTACTTTTGGACCTAAAGAGGAAAGATCAATATTCAGCAGACAGCTCCAGTTAATACAGCTAGAAACTACTGATCAGGCCAGAAACCTAGGTGTAGTAATGGACTCAGACCTGAACCTCCAGGGTCACATAAAGGCAATAACAAGGTCAGCCTTCTATCACCTGAAGAACATTTCTAGAATTAAAGGGCTAATGTCGCAACAGGACCTCAAAAAACTCATCCATGCGTTTATCTTTAGTCGAATGATTACTGCAACAGCATCTTCACAGGCCTGCCTAAAAAGTCAATTAGACAACTGCAGTTGATCCAGAACACTGCTGCTCGTGTTCCTCACTAGAACCAGGAAAGTAGCTCCCTGTAGCTCAGAGAATTGACTTCAAAATACTTTTACTAGTTTATAAATCATTGAATGGCTTAGCACCAAAATATGTTGAAGACTTGCTGTTACTGAACCACCACCCCCCCACCAGACCACTCAGGTCCTCTAATTCCAGTCTACTCAACATCCCTAGAATCAGAAGAAGCAGCTTTCAGTTTCTATGCTCCTCTAATCTGGAACAAACTTCCAGAAAACTGCAAAGCTGCTGAAACACTGAGTTATTTTAATTCACAACTAAAAATGTATCTGTTTAGAGTTGCCTTTGATTAATGCTTTGTTGTATCATGTTTTGTGTATTCTTCTTATTTTACTGCTGTTTTTACATTATATACTTTGTAATGCTTTGATGAATCTGTGTGCTTCTTGCTTTATTGCTGTTTTTACTTTAAATGCCTTGTCTGTGTTTACCTGCTACTTCTATTTTACCACTTAATCATGTAAAGCACCTTGAATTACCTTGTTGTTGAAAGTGTGCTATACAAATGCCTTGCCTTGCGTTCCTGCAGCCTATCTGGCAACCTTGAGTCGGGAGGGGATACACCGCTCTACAGTAATTTGAAAGTGATTGCAGTACCAGTTTTGGCCACAATCTTACATACGGCTCCTTAAGCTATGGGAGTTTTCTTTACTGTTAATTTCACAGGGCTTCATGTCATACAGATGCTTGGTGGTCGATGAGATGCCAAATCTAGATTAGTTTTCCCCTCATTCATACGAAAAAAGGGGACAAATGTGGAGCAAGTTCAAATAACAAGCATCTCTTTTACCAACAGCAAGGCCATTTTCACAATTTTTCAAAATAAGCTCAAAAGCAGACAAAATCTGCTTAACAAACATTTAATTTGTTCTCTCTTTCCTGTCACTTGACATTTATTCACATGTACACAAAGCTAATTTTGTTTAACAAAGAGGATCAAAGATATGATTCAGACAATGCAAGATGCCATATTTAACCTTTAGGGCCATTTAAACTGATCGCCAGTAATGCATATGAACTGAGACTCTTATTTAATTCATGCACATAATCTGCATGTATTAATTATCCTTTTTAAATGAGCTAATTCTGCTGTCTGTGAGGATGACAGCTGTTGGAAGAGTTTTACAAATATTATAATGATCAGAAAAAGTAACTGAACGCAGTTATGCCAAAATAGTCATGAAATCAAATGACTCAATTTTAAAATGGTTGTTAAGATTTGTAATGAACTGCTGCATAATTAAATAGTTCCAGGTTGTCAGCTTATACATTTATGTAATTTAGAAAGTGTTCTGTTTTCTGATGCTAGATGTGTAATTGCATTTTTTGTGATTTTAGGTTGCATAAATATGTCTTTTTAGACATTCTTGTAATGATTTCAGACGGCCTCATAACAGAAGTAAAAACATGTTGTTGCTTCTTTTAATAAGACCGTCTGTTGAGTTGAACTTTTACCACAGAATAGAATTGGTTGCAGATTTTCTTGAGTGTTTTCTTGTATTTGTGGTCTGCACTTTGATCACGTTTTTATCATCTTGTCTGAATATATGTTCATCTTTTAATGTGTTGGTCTTTTAAAATTTTTCTTGTCTTCAAATCACATTTTTTACACTCAATATTCCATGGAAAAAAATGACCTATGCTTTGCTTCAAACAAGGATGGAAATTACAAAAACTTAATAGTTTTCATAAATTGTGATTTACAATACAGTCAATCCCCAATATTTGTGGGGATTATGAACCACAGACACCCGCAAATGGCTAAAATCCATGAATATTCGATATTCCCTCTAGAAGCACTTATAGCATTTTAAAGTATATTTGGTGTATGAACTATTCGAATAGACCGCTATAATTCATTCAGTGAAAATTGTCTTATCACTACAGCAGAAGCTAACTTACTGTCACGTGGGTGTGTGGAGAATGGACCCAAACGCACTTGCTGAAGGAAGGTGGAGGATGTTTATTACAGTGATGATGATGATGATGGTGGTGGTGAAGAGGACGACGGCAGGAATGGAGAGACTGGACATCGGGCTGGAACGAAGAGGCAGGAAGACGACACACCATGGGGATGAAGACAATATAGGACTAGGAGGAAGGAGGAAGGATGATCCGGCCGGGAGTGAAAGGAAGTGAGGGGTCTTAAAGGCAGGAGGTGAGTAGGATCAGGTGTGGATGATGAGACAGACAGGTGAAGACAATCAGGCAGGAATAGGGCAGCGTGACACTTACAGTGGGGCAAAAAAGTATTTGGCTGCTGCACACTGTATTGTGGAAGTTGTCCCACTTGAAAAAATGAGAAAGGTCTGTAATTTTCATCATAGGTATACTTCAACTGTGAAAGACAATGTAAAAAAAATCAGGAAATCACAATGTGTGATTTTAAAATAATTTATTTGTATAAATAAGTTATAATGGTGCAGAAAATAAGTATTTAGCACCTACAAAACAAGCAAGAATTCTGTCCCTCACAGACTATCATTTTGAAGAAGCTCTTCTATCCTCGACTTACCTGTATTAATGGCACCTGTTTGAACTCGTTATCTGTATAAAAGACACCTGTCCACACCGTCAAACAGTCAGAATCCAACCTCCACCATGGCCAAGATTAGAGAGCTGTCTAAGGACACCAGGGACAAGATTGTACATCTGTACAAGACTGGGATGAGCCAATCTACAAGAGGGAAACAGCTTGGTGAGAAGAGATCAACTGTGGGAGCAATTATAAGAAAATTGAATAAATACAAGAACACTGACAATCTGCCTCGACCTGGGGCTCCATGCAAGATCTCACCGTGAACAATCTCCAAAAGAAACTGGTCGCCAATGAAGAAGCCGGATCATTTCAGCTGCCGAAGCTCTATCCATTACAACAAGCTTCTTTTTGGAATCCAAAAACTTTGCCAAAACAGGTCATGGCCGCTGCTGGGCATTCGATTTTTGTCCAATGTGATGTACGTGTAAGAGATCTACAGCTTCAACATCGGTCTTGTTCACCCTGAGTTTCTGCTTCATAAAATGCTTGACAATGCTCTCTGTGGTTTGATATGTCTCTCCAACCAAGCTTCAGGTCACGAACTAATGTCCAGATATTCTTCTTCTGCATTTTCAGCAAGAGACTAGAATTCATTTTTCCATCAAATACGGCAAATTGTCAAGGCCCTTGAAGCAGCCAAGACACAGCCGACACATTACCACCATCATATTTGACTGTTGGTTTAATGTTCTTTTTCTGAAACATTGTGTTAGTTTTATGCCAAATGTACCAAAACACACAACTTCCTAAAAATTCAGAGAAGTCTACAGAACATTTTTACAGAAGTTACAGGGATCATCAAGATGTTTTTTGTGAGATTGTCCTTTGTGTTCTTTTTGGTCACCAGTGGTTTTGGCCTTGGATTTTCCAATTAATGCCATTTTTGCAGGGTCTCCCTTATTGTTGAGTCGTCAAAACTTTCCTTTGAGACAAGTGAATCATGCAATGCTTTTAAATATTGTGGGTTCTTCTGTAACCTCCTGGATGCATTTGTTATTCAGTACAGTAATTGTCGAACAGTAATTTTGATAATTTGTTCATTTCTTTAGTCCTGGGAAGGTTCAACACTTTTGAGTGTTTTCTCGAGTCCAAATCCTTAAAAACGGCTTTGCAACCATTTCTCAGCTGTTCTGGAATTTCTTTAAATCGGTCATGATGTGTTGCTTTTTGAGACTTTTTTTTTCTTGTCTGTGTTATGTTGACAGTAAGTCATTCACATATAATTTATGATTTACAAAGAAGTACAATTAAATTTTCAGGTAGGGCCTTGTTGGCGCTCAGTACAGTGGACCCCCACCTATTTGTGTTTCATAGAGCAAATCTAAAATATATATTTTTTAAAGCAGCTGGGGAAGATGAAATACTTAGCGCAATGCTAGTTGGCACACTACTGGCTGGCATTTGCAAAGCAGCCAATCCAACTGCACCATTCATTTTTCTTTGCATTAATTGGCTGCATCCCTAAGAGCGGAGATGAGGAAAACTGGCTGTTTCCTTAACCCCTGTAAATACCTGGGGTCCACTGGCTTGGCAAATCTGTGTTCCTGTATGTTCCTGTATTAGGGACAACAACATCCTGATTGAAACATCCCTGTAAAAAAGATTAATATAGTATAACTGGTTTCATTCTACAAAAGGAGATTATCCCACAGTGCCATAGTCTCTCTGATACCATTTTGTTGATAGTTGCTGAAGCATGCCATGTTTGGCCCAGTAATAGACCAAAGTGTTAAGATGCACCGTGAACCTCTCTCTCCCATCATTCATGGCTTCACATTGCCAGCTCCAGCACTAAACCTTTTGCTCTCCCTGATAAAATATTTAAGATCTGCCATGATTAAAGTGCATCCTCCTCACCTTGGCAGCAAAATCCATTAACCGCAGCAGAATCAATTCCATTGATTTCAATGATAGAGGCTGGAAATGTGCATGTGGAGAAATGGGTATGAGGTCAAGATACAGGGTATGAGGAGGTGAAAAATGCACTTTGTTGGTGAGAAGATGGAAACTGACGATAGGCAGGGGGGAAAAAACGTCTTTGCTCAATGCTCGCACAGCTCAGATCCGGTATGAAAAATGCATGGGACATCAGTCAGGAACACAATTATTTGCATGGCTCAGAGGTTTGAAGCGATTCATGGAAGCCTCCTTGACACGGCCACTCAGGATGCTGCAACAGTACCGTGGAGCTTAGCACAGTAAAGTGTAACACAAAAGGAAGGCAGAAAGCCAGGAAAGGAGAAGCCTGGAGAAAAATAGACACGTACAAGCTTGAATAAACCCGGAGAAAGGGCATGTGTAACTGCGTGCTAAATAATTTATGTCATGAGCTTCTTTACCATTGTCATCACAATCGTTATATGAAAGACGCCACATCTAAAAACACTCCAGTCAATACCTGACTGAGAAGGTCTCTGTTCACCGCAGAACTCATCTTTTCCATCATGAGTGGCGGTAATTACATTGGCAGACTTACAGGCAGTTTTCAACAATGACAGTTCTGTGTACCGTGAACGCTGTTAGAGATAAGGTGGTCTGGGTGGGTGCACTGTTGAGTTGCTGTCCTATTCAACCGCTGGGTCTTGCAACTTCTGAAATATGTTTTAATCCAGACCTGTCAAACCTCATAATAAGAGCCGCACTCAGGTGGGTTCTCACTGCTACTTTTTAATTAGCCCTCAAGAAACTGAGGTCAGTTTGGTTTGACATGTGTTTTACATACACATGACTGACATAGTTCCAGTATTTAACCATTCCTCTGCTCAAGGTGCTGTAGATGCCTTTTGTTGTATTACCTGAGAGAAACACAATTATTGTTGTAAAAACACTAAATCTGATCCTATTGCGCAGACTTCAGGGAAACATGAACATATATATGAAATTCCCCACATTCCGCTCCAAGTCAATTTCACTCACTTTTGCTTATTCATCCCAACCATTTGCATCTGCAGAAACATGTGTTGTGTGACACATGCCACAGGACATTTCATATGTACCCCTGCTGAAATGGACATCAGATTTCAGTCCTCAAAGATTACAAGAAAGTTGGACTTCTCACATGAAAAATGTAGAAGAAACACTAAAGACAGAAAAGATTTTTACTTTAGTAACGGACATATTCCACTTTTTAAACAAATTCTAAAAGGTCTATGATCTGTACAAAACATGTTAATGAAGTTAACATTGCACAAAATCCCTCTCACATTAGGCGATCACAATCACGACCATGACCATTTTAGTTCCTTTCAGAATGAGCTGTTTAGAGGCCTCTGACACTTTTATTCAAATTAGCAGTTGCAGACCACACCCACCCATCTCGATACTAGGCTGCAGGTTTGCCACACACGAGAATGGCATCGAATTGGAATTGTTGGGTGGGGTTTGACCGGTGATGGACGGTGATATGTAAATCCTTCTTATTGTGAAGTCACAATAAGCAGGAGACCCAAAAGGGAAACACAAAAGGATGATTGCGTATGTCCCCTTTAAGACAGAGAAGCCTAAATACATTTTCCTAAGGATTTGGGAATTGCCTTTAAACTGATGACCTAGATCAAATGTTTGTTTATCCTTCTACAAGTTTCTCACATTAGCCTGCTGGAATTTTAGCCCAGTCCAACTAACAAAACTTGTTAAAGTGAGTCAGGTTTGTTGGCCGCCTCACCCTCACACACCTTAATGCACATACATTTATTTACTAATATCATGCCTTATGCCCACTGCAAAACATAGTCTTTGTTATCCTTACATCACTGTCATCAATGTTTAGATAACTAATGTAATTGCCTATTTTGCTTGGTTACAGTCGCATATTAGTTGTTTTTATTTTGTATTTAAATTATTTTACGCTGTTACATGTAACTAGTTACATAGATGTAACAGCCAGAGTATAACAGAGCACTACCAGTTGACGCCACACGGTGGCGCCTCCTTTTTGTTTTGGTCACTGGGTATCATCTTTCACCCCTAGTTGACTTCTTTGACTCCAGTAATTTGGATGCTGGTGAAGGCTACAAGTCACAAAGTTCCGTCCGCTTATTCTTTTCTGCTGAAAGTAATAGTTTGTGCCGTGAGGCCTGGCTTGTATGGTCTATATCTATGAAAATAAACGTGCAGTGCGGAAATCCCTCCACTTCGTCTCCTGCCCCAATACTTTATTTCAAGCCAGAGCTAGGCTAATAGCATCGTGGCTTAGCTTCTCTCCAACACTACGTTACAACTGGCGCCCGAACATCATTCTCTGGACCTCGCCTGGGCACGCGAAGAAGGACCGGACCGGATTGGACTTCTTTGTGCTTTTCTCCACCGTGGGAGTCCGTGTGAGTGCGGACTATTCCACCGTCAAGTGAACTAACTTTCTCTCTTGGAGTTGGACTCTGTGAGTATTTCGGAGAACCGTGACTATTGAAAAAAAACAATAATAATAATAATTAAAAAAAAATATATATATATATGCAGTCAGAGGTTGAAAGACTACGTGAGTGTCTGAACGACTCTCTGGAACTACAGCGCGGGTTGCTCAAACGGTGGGATGAAATCAACTCTGTCAGTCAAAGCACTCAGCGAACGAACGCAAACCCCATGGCCACTTCAACCCCATTTACTCCTGCTGTAACCAAATCGGGCCCCACCTCAGATTCTGGCGCTCAAGGTGATCACTCAAGCTCTTTTCCACAGCCCCCTTCACTTGAGCTGAGCAACACATCTAGAGTAATCGCTGCTGCGTTACATCATGCGAAGCTCGAGCCTCATGTGTTTGCTGCTGATGGTAGAGGGCCCCGTGAAGACTGGTTGCAGGCTGTCAGCACCTACAGATCTTCACTGAACTTGACAGACATACAGATACTACATGAGCTGCCACGTTTCCTTGCAAATGGGCCAGGTAAATGGTTTAAAGCCCTCAGTTCACATGTCATCACATGGGCCCAATTCTGCCAGCTGTTTAAAACAGTTTTTCTACCATCTGACCTCCAAGAACGTGTCCTGAGAGGCATTCTCGACCGTGTCCAAACGCCACATGAGCCCCTCCCAACATTTGTAGCTCACTTGCTGGGGGAGTTTAATAAATTAAGGAGCCCACCAACTGCACAAGAGCAGATTGAACTGATATGTAAACATTATCTGGAGAAATATAGGGTTGCACTGTATGGAGCCCCTATCCCCTCAGTGATGGACTTGTTACTGTGTGCACATGAACTCCATGCAGTCCTTGGGCCAAGTGGACACCAGTCTCCTCCCCCACATGTGAGGAGAAACCAGAACACTGAGCCCCATTGCCATAAATGCTCTCGCCCCGGGTTCACATCTCGCACCTGCCCAACCTGCAACACTGCATCTCAGGTGCCACCACCTCCTAAGTCACAGCCTGTAACAACTCCCTCAACCCCAGCTACTGTGTCTCCAGATGTAGGTGTGCCACACGTCGAGACAGACAGCATGTCTTTTGACACACCACCTCACTACAGGCGGTAGGGAAACTTCAGAGGAGGGAGGACATTTCGCAGACGCAATCCTCCCTCCAGACGCTGACTGAGCCTCATCCTCAACCAATCTCACAAGAACAACACCTCCTATGTCACGTTGAGGACACTGACTCCCAGGTTCCCTGGAATACACCACTGAGAACTAAAGTGAACTTTAATGCTGTACCTGTGGAAGCAACCTTAGACACAGGCGCTTCACTCTCTGCGGTGCGGGCAAATCTCATCTGTGTTAATGACTCTTACCCAAACAAAACACACCAGTGGACAGGTCCATCAGTGAGCCTTGCCAATAATGACTGCTGTACCCCTGACGGTGTGACTTGGCTCTCTATTGGCTTCATGGGGAAACGCTTCTACCAACGTTTTGCCATAATCCCTAACCTGTCATCCCCTTTCATCCTAGGCATGGATTTCATGATTCGAGCTTCCCTGACCATCCACGTCCCATCCAGAACCGTCTTAATGGATGAAGTCCCCTGCCCTGTGGTGGACGAGGATGAGGACTGTGCTGATGAATCTTTCACTCCAAGGGGAGCCATCATGTCACTGGACGCCTTGCAAACCAGTCTTGTGTCCAAAGTCGCTGAGGCAAGCCTTGGGGATGGACAGAAAGCAGCGATTCTCAATCTCCTCACCCAGTTCAACAACATGTTTGATGGTCATCTGGGGCGCACTTCAATGGCTGAACACCAAATTGATAAGGGGGACGCGAAGCCAATAAACCTCCCTCCTTATCGCACCTCTCCAACAAAGAATAGAATCATTGAGGAGCAGGTTGAGCAGGTGTTACAAGACGGCATCATTGAGCCTTCCACTGGCCCATGGGCTGCACCTGCCGTTATTGTTAACAGGCTTGGCTCTGACCAAAGATTCTGTGTGGACTATAGAGGCGTCAACTAAGTCACACAAAAAGACTCATACCCCTTACCACGTATTGATGACTCGCTTGACTTTCTGGCGAGGGGGTAGTTCATCACAACACTGGACTTAGCGCGAGGATACTGGCAGGTGGCAGTTGCAGAAGAGTCACGACCAAAGACAGTCTTTATCTCACACTGTGGTCTCTTTCAGTTTTGTGTACTCCCTTTTGGTCTCTGCAACGCCCCAGCTACGTTTCAGAGACTAATGAACACGGTACTGGCTGGTCTCATCTACAAAACGTGTGCCGTTTATCTGGATGATATTGTTGTTGCCTCCCCCACCTTCGAGCAGCACCTTAAAGACCTGGAAGAGGTGCTTGAAAGACTCAAAACCGCTGGCCTCTCACTGAAGCTAAAAAAATGTCAATTCTGTCTGAGTGAACTCACATTCCTCCGCTACCGCATCACACCCTCTGGCATAAAACCTGATGAGGACAAAATAAAACCTGTGACAGAGTTCCAGGCCCCATCCAGCATGAAGCATGTCAGACAGTTCCTCGGACTGACCGGATACTACCAGCGGTTTGTCCCGAACTACGCTCGCCATGCAGAGCCCCTCCATGCACTCATGAGGAAAGATGCTGTCTTCCGCTGCGATGACACATGTCATGAGTCCATGGAAACTTTGAAAAAGTTAATCACATCTGTACCCGTCTTAAGATTCCCAGACTTCACAAGACCTTTTTTCATTCACACTGACGCTGATGACCTTGGACTCGGAGCTGCACTGATGCAGAAAGACTCAGACGGTCGAGAGGTTGCTGTGGCTTATGCAAGTCGCTCTCTTCACAAAGCAGAAAAGCCATACTCCACCCCAGAAAAAGAGTGTTTGGCTGAAATTTGGGCTCTTGAACATTTCAGACCTTACGTAGAAGGCCTCCATGTAACCATTTTCACTGACCACAACAGCCTCGGGTGGCTCATGTCCCGCCCAAACCCTTCGGGCTGGATGGCTCGCTGGTCACTGCGACTCCAAGACTTTGATTTCTCAATAGTCCACAAGCTTGGTGCTCGCAACACTGTGCCAGATGCGCTATCACGCAACCCTCTGCCCCTGAACGATGACAGTCCGATTGACCTGTTGCCCGACTACGCTGTTATCGGCAGTTTGGACCTCCGCGCTTTGCCCCCTGTGCTCTTGGCAGATCGCTTGCATTTGAAACAGCTACAGAACGATGACCCGGACATTGACCAACTTCTCAGAGATCTAGAGGCAAATCCGCACACTGACTCAAAAAAACACCCTCCCACAGTTTGTTGTTCATGATAGTCTGCTTTTCTACTCTGACCCGAAAGCCAGATGTGGTTTGCATCCGCTGAAAGAACTCAATCCGTGGCACCTTGCTGTCCTATTATCATGACCACCCCACTGCAGGTCATCTCGGTTTTTCAAAGACATTAGCAAGGCTGCGGTTAAGATTTTTTTGGCCCAAGATGGCAGCAGATGTCAAGCGATTTCTCATGTCCTGCTCTGTCTGTCAGCTCACTAAACCAAGCCAGAGGAGACCGTCTGGTCTCATGGTCCCCATCTCTCCCCAAAAACTCTGGGAGAACACAGGAGTGGATTTCGTCGGCCCATTGCCAAGGATGGCATCCGGTAACTCCCACTTGCTGGTTTTTGTTGACTATTTCTCTAAGTGGATCGAAGTGTGTGCGGTTAAGGAAGCAACTGCAAGAGCGGCTCTTGACCACAGTCACAATAGACAAAAACACTATTATGACTTGAGACGTCGTCAGGTCTCCTATGCTGTTGGTGACCTTGTTAGGGTTAAGACACATCCTAGGTCTGACTCACAGTCCAACTTTACTGCTAAACTGGCACCCCTGTTCACAGGCCCACTCCGTGTTAGTCAGAAACTGGGACATGTAAACTACAGACTGACTAAGCTGGACACCGGTGTGGATGCTGGGGTCTTTCATGTAGTTAACTTACAACCTTTCAACACTTGGGACTCTGTTTCCCCCGACATGCGCACCGCACCTGCAGCTGAAGAGCAAGATGAAACTTGGGCTCTGGACGACAATGAGCCCATCGCCCAGATTGACAGCCAGACTGACCTCCCTGCTGCAGACATGTGTTTTAACTCATATACTGAGACTGACTCTGGCCCAGTGCCAGTCATGGACTGTGACTCTGAGGACCGCTCAGCCATGAGTGTGTCTGACTCAAACCCTGATAACACTGACCGTTACAACCTCAGACCGAGACGTTGCCCCAGAATCACATCTGGTTGGTCAGCCAGCAGATGGACAAACTCTTACTATACTGACAGACTTGATCGGTAATAGGCAAAGGTTTGTTATGTCAGGTATGCGTTAAAGATCGATATGTAATGCACTTTTTACAGTTCAGAGTAAAATATGCTTTTTTTTGTGCATACCTTGTGTTTACATTGTGTATCCTACTTTGGTGGTACAGGCTTTGTTAAAGTTCAAATTTCCTTAAAAGGTCTTTCTGAGGTCTTTATCTCCTCAGTTTTGCTGTGTGGTCCAGGTTTTTATAGACCACTGTTAGAAGGAGAAACCAAAATTACATTGCTAATAACTATAAAATTGGAATATTACACTGTACTTATTCACCTGATGTGTTTACTAGGTATTTCTCAGATTTATTGTATACTCTGTTCATTGATATGTAGATCATTAAGCTATTCATTATGTCTTTCTCTGTCTGTAACAGCTAACTTTTCATCAAGTTCATGTATAACAAGGTCTTAAGCGTGGCTTGGTTGCTTCTTCATCTGTGTACCGCTGAGGACAGCCTTGTTATTACCAGGGGGGAATATGTAACAGCCAGAGTATAACAGAGCACTACCAGTTGACGCCATACGGTGGCGCCTCCTTTTTGTTTTGGTCACTGGGTATCATCTTTCACCTCTAGTGGACTTCTTTGACTCCAGTAATGTGGATGCTGGTGAAGGCTACAAGTCACAAAGTTCCGTCCGCTTATTCTTTTCTGCTGAAAGTAATAGTTTGTGCCGTGAGACCTGGCTTGTATGGTCTGTATCTATGAGAATAAACGTGCTGTGCGGAAATCCCTCCACTTTTTCTCCTGCCCCGTTACTTTATTTCAAGCCGGAGCTAGGCTAATAGCATCGTGGCTTAGCTTCTCTCCAACACTACGTTACAATGTGTCAAAACGTTATGTTTTACAAAATACATTTCATTTCTTTATGAGTAGACCCAGGTAAAACAAGTTTTTAAATATGCCAACATACATTGTGTGACATGCAACTTACAGCGAAAAATGAATCAAAGAGAAAACATGTTAGATTGACAACACATCAGAGTTATCCGTATGAAGATTCGAGTTTAACTTAATAGTTTGACATGTCTCAGTTTTTACAATTAAAATTCTTGGTATGATGTTGCTCATGCTGGATCTCCAAATAGAGATTAAGTGCACCCACATTTGAACAGTGTCAGAGGAAACTAAAACAAAATGAAGAGGGAGGAAAATAATGTATTAATAGGGCATGAAACAGTAAGATCTGTCCTTCATTCCCTAGTGACATTTTGTGCTGTGCATAGGCTGCAGCTTTCAAAACTTTGTCAAATGTATTTATTGAAACACTGACACACATTTAGCAAAAATAATTTTTGAAAATTGAGACAATGTATGAAAGTAGTTTTTTTTAAAGGTAGGCATTTATGGACGAATATCTGCAATACTACAGCTGGCTTATGTCTATGAGGTCTGTAGTCCCCACCTTTAGAGGAGCTTCTCACGCATCATAGGGGATGTTGGAGACATCGATTTCATCTCGTGTGTAATTTGTGCCTGTTTATCCCCTCTCCTCCACCATCCTGCCTGTGACCCGAAGATAATTTACACCAAAACAGTTAAAAATCTTACCAAAAATCTTATTTTGCATGTGAACAGGAGATTAAGAAGTTTAAGGCTGGGGTTTTCAAGTGAGGCTTTTTTTTTTAAGATTTGAAGCAATTGATATCTCACCTGTAGTAGATAACTGTCTTGACATGTTTTTTTTACTATGAATTCAGATTAGCTTGTCCTGGAGGCCAAAGATATATATATATATAAAACATTTTGTTTCTATGAACATAACCAGGTTGAGTGCTTGGGCCAGCAGGTGTAACCCTACCAATCAACCCTTTGCAGACATTAGCTGTGCATCTATTTTCAAGAACTAAAAGCTTGTGGCCGGTAGCCCTTAACGATAGCTAAATTAAACAAAAGAGAAATTTCTAAGCTGCCAAAAAAACAGCTGTTTTCACTCTGGGTAGGCGACATTTGTTACCCACGTAGGCATCAATGTGTTTTGTGCTTCAAAGACAACAGAAGCAATTTCTACATAAGCCAAAGCATTCATAATTCAGAAAGAAATTGGCATCTGGTATAGTTTTTGGCCATCAATTATTTTTCAAAATGTGTTTTTAAAGTGTCCTATCTTCACTTATACTGCTTTTGATACTTGCTTTCTCTGACATTCCTGCATGTGTCATCATTGTTACTAATTTCATCTCTTCCAGCCTTTTGTGATGTCATTGCAAACACCATACTGACGTTCAGGTAGTCCCTCTGACTGGAAATGATTTACATGTTCTTCTCTGTAAACAAAATGTTATTGTCACATCAAAATGCCGACATACCTCTAGATGGAACTTTGACATTTTTATTATCTTCTTAAACTTTTAACTGATTAATTTATTGATGCCAACTGTTTTTTTAAACAAATTTCCCTCCATGACCTTTTAAAAATCTTGGAGGTATCACACTGCCTGTTCTGGTCAATATTGGGACGACATCAGAAAAAAAAAATCATATGTCTCTTTTTAGGTTTTTAACTGTCAGTAAAATATGAATGAGGATTTTTATATAAACCGAATTGTACAACCTAAGTTGTACGTGTTATAAATTTAGTTTTTGTGTAGAAAATAAAATAAATGAAAGATATTTAGGGCTAAGGAATTGCTATAATGTATGAAATATTGTGTGTAACAGGAGAAAATGTCTTCAAAAGACATTTTTCAATGACAATGCCCACAATGTCAATATTGACAACTGATTCTACATTTTCAAGGATATATTAACGAATTGGCTAAAGAGATCAAATTCATCCCTCAATGGACTGTAATAACAACATGACCTGTGCCCCTCTCAGACTGGAACATTAGGACTGCCATGTGGCTTCCATGACTTTTCAAATGTGGCTTAATAGTTCATAATAAAAAATAAATAATGAAAAAGGTAATCATGATGATCCTATGTGAATCTAAATACACTTTTCATGCTGCTTTTTCTGGCCATCATACCACAATGCTATTATGACCGATATGACGTCTACCCAAGAAGATTTCCTGATCCTATCACAACCTACAGAACTTTTGGGAAGTTTCTGTGCCTCCACAATCAGTTTCTAATGTGCAGGTAATGTTATCAGCATTTTCACAATCAGCACCCTGGAAGGATGTAGGTTTACAAGTTTCCTATACAGAGTCTTTTTCACTATTTACTACCATCCTGCATATTAATTTCAAACTGATGCCCTTCTCTGTGAGAAAACAATGGAAGATCGTGAGCCAATAACACTAAGGCTCTAAACCCAGAGATTGTTTTTTTGAGTGGGCACAATTCGGAGTTGCGTGTATTTTCCCCTGCTACAAGTCCTACTCTAAAGAGGAAAGGTGGTAATACTATAAAGAGGAAAGGAGGGCGGGTAAGATTTTATTTGACATAGACACTCTGGATTAAGCATCTTGCTCGGTTCAATCCTCTTCCCTGAAGACCTGACATGATTTGCATAGCAGCTCTTGTGCAAATACCATTACACTCACGTTCTGTCAGTACTGCCAGCCTGGTTCAAGGGTGATAATGTTGTAGCGTTGGCCGGTGGGGCTAATTTAATGACACATTTTCTGATGCCCAAGCCACTGAGGAGCATGCCAGCCCTACATATGGTGCCACTGCTGTCACCACACTCTACTAATTCTCCCCCAGGTACCCGCTATGTTGTCATCATGACAATAAACTACCACAAGCTCTGTTCAGAGGTTTTGGTAATTTCCCAGCACCCCCAACAGCTCAGAGACTCTCATGCTTTATTATGACCATGGGAATCACACTAAAGTCTTGATATGAAACAAGACTTACTGTCTGATTCTTGACATGATATTGTGGCCTTAAAGGGGCTATATGCAACTTTTTCCTCAAAATAAAACGTACCAATAGCCTTTTTATTTGACTATTTATGACTCAAACATCTCCTGATGAGCATACTGACACCTTGTCCACTCACAGTAGGTTCACCTATAAGCCTGTATCCAATTCTTTCTATTTTCTGTCTGGTCGGATTTTCCCACGCTGTCTGCGGATGTGATGTCAAGCGCGTTCATGTTAAATGTTTCAGATCACTCTGCCACCACAGCTAGTCAGCACTCACAAGCAGTTCAATGGATTGTGCGAATACACACAAGAGACCCAGGACAACTTTGACACCAACAGTAACTGCACATAAGACTAAAACAGTTAAACCCCTGACAAGTGCCCGAAAAAGATAGAAGATTGAGAGCGACCGGCGTATGAATGCACGCTGCGAGAGCGAGCAAAAAGGAAGAGCAGTTCTGTTTTTTGGCCACATGGGGTCAGTCGCGAGTTTACATTTCAGAAAATTGCATATAGCCTCTTTAATCTATTTCAAGAGGGCATTAGCTACATTGTCAGCAAACTATACGGTGGGTTTAGATTTGATCAAGCATATTATCTAGGGCTTACTGGTCTAGGGTTAGAAAAAGGGCAGCCAACATCTCTGCAGACCCCACAAAAGTTGGACACAAACTGTTGAAACTTTTACCTTCAGGTCAGCGCTACAGAATGCCATTTGCAAAAATCAGCTGCCCCAGAGACCGTTTCTTTCTCTAGGATGTCTCTTTGATGAACACAATGAACACCTTTAAAGCCTGAGGAGTCTGCTACAGTACTGTGAAAGGAAATAAGCATATCCCTATAATCCTTTTTCTAATCCTGTATTTATTTCCTCTAAAGTTTCTATATTTATACTAGGGCTGTCAAAATTAACTCCTTGACGCAGCTCAATAAATTCGTAGAAGTAACGCGCAAATTTATTTTAATGCACTTAGACTATGCACAGAATGACCTGCCCTGTTTATCACGTAAACCGCATGGCAGACCCAAACTGCACCCGTAGTTCCATGTGAATGTCTCTTCTCAGTTGCGGACCCTAGGGATTATCGGTCTAAATCATTCCCTGCTCTGCTGTGCGTATAGTCTGCAGAAAGAGAAGCAATTATGTCTTGTGCTGTTGGTCGCTTTTATAAAAACAACAAACGTGTTTTTCATGGAGTCGCCCTTTTCGAGGCAAACAAGAGACTGGGCCCAAACTTTGGTCACGATCAGAAGAAACGATTGGAACGAGCAGATGATTAAAAATGCAAAAATCTGAAGGATCACTTCACATCAGGTAAGCCTTGGCTAACAAACAAGCTAACATAGCTAACCAACACTGCAGCTGCAAGACAACTGCAAATAACCAACAGTGGGAACCCGGGAGTAAAGTAAAGGTTCGGTGTCACACCATTTGCGCACGATCGTATTGCTGATATACAAATAATCCATATTATTCAGAAAAATGTAATTATAAAATACTGCATCAATCCCAGAGGAAAAATAAGTGTTGTTATAGCACATTCTTCAAGGTGTTGTTGTAGATGGAATGAGTAGTTGTCCTAATGGCTGTGGGCAGTAATCATCTCCTGTAGCAGTCTGTTTCACAGCGAAACTGAGGAAGCCTCTGACTGAAGATCTTTAATTGTTTAACAGCCCTAATTCATACCCATTGTCATGGTGTGAGTGCTAAAAACTGAAGTCAAATTCCTTGTTTGTGTGCACAGCCTTTTGCAACAAAGTGTGATTCTAAATTGTGATTCTATACAACTCAAGCATCTCTTTTTAAATGCAGTTAAAATATTTACCAGACTTAAAAATAGAATAACTGTCTGTTTTTGCAGTAGCTACATATTTTGTGTTTACTTTTGTCAGGAGTTGCATTGCCTTTGTTAAATAAACTGTTAAAGCAGTGTTTCCCAACCCTGGTCCTTGGGGCCCACTGTCCTGCACCTTTTAGATATTTCCCCACTGCAGCACAACTGATTCAAATGATTGCAATACCTACAATTGCTGCAGAAGCCGGTCAATCACCTGTTTATTCAAGCTAGGGGTGCAGCAGTATGGAAACACCTAAAACATGCAAGGCAGTAGGTACTGAGGACCAGGGTTTGGAAACACAAAACAGTGGACTGGAATTCGGCTAAAACTTGTCATGGAAGAAAGCCCATCCTCTGGTTAACTGGGGTTCCCAGTGGCAATGCTTCATTTGAACAGCCAATCAGTAAATTGGCAAGAGAAAGTGCAGCTTGGAAAAAGCCCCCCCACTGTGGCCAGCTGCCACACAGTTTCTCACATTTTATGAAATACTAGCTGACTTTTCCTTTACACATCTTTGACGCAATGCACAAAACCATGTTGGTTTGGTGTGAGGAAGGCAGTACAGACAGAAGCATGAACAATCCATCCATCTCTACAAACAAAGGCATTTCTTTTTGTTTTGTTTCAAAAATGCTACGCTGTTGACCAGGCAAAATTGTTGTGCTTCACAAGATCTCCCCCAGGAGCTCATCAATCTTTATAGTTGCTATGCTATCTTGTTCCAGCTTTAACACAAATGTCTGAAACATATCATTGTTCTTCCCTGCTGTTTTATCTATAAATGGGTTTTATATGGGATAGAAATCAACAATGCTGACAGGTTCCACGTAGTTCTCTCTGATTCATTTAAGGCATTGAAGTCTGTTCTTTTTCATTTTGTCAAAACAAGTTTTTTTACCAGGGATGCCAATGAATGCAATGGGTGCTGATGATTTAGTAGATTCTCATCTTTTCAACAGAGATAGGCTGTTAGAAAGTGAGATTGCAAATGGCCAGAACAATTTCCTTTAGTGTAATTTGGGACAGCAGAGCTGAGTGAGTCTGTTGGAAAAGGAGCAAGACTCTCTCTGTAGGGTGTTGCGATGAAATGGTCCTTTGTGGAGAGCAGTTTGTGCAGTTCCTCACCGACTACAATGTTTCTGGATTCTGTCTCATGTTTTTACCAGCTTTTCAATAATTTGATTGAGCGAGTCGACATCTCTGGCATGGATGTTGCTCCTGAAACTGATCCCAGCACAGTAAATGAAACCTGCAACCACAGACGAGTAGATCTACAGCATCACATGTAAACATTAAATGTTCCAGAATAATATTTTAATTTTAACCTCCTAGCTCTTTTTTGACATAGATTTATTTATCTTTGCTATTTAGGCTTATTTGAACCTGATAAGTAAACAAGTAAATGTAATCTTTTGACACAATGTAGTTTTAGAAAAAAATTATAATAAAACCCAAAACTTGATGTCCACGCATGTTTACCCCAGGTCATAAGGTGTTAATTTATCCTAAAATGTAAGATCAGCATTTTATGTGGTCTTAATTTCCAGGAGTGCTTCTCTGAGGCTCCTTGGACAAGCCTTCATGCATCTTGTTAACTCCATGTAAATTTTGGGACTCAAGATGTTCTTTGAAAGCATTTGTGGTTTATGTGTGGGAAATGAACATGCTGAGATTTTCAGAAACAATGACAAAGATACTTAATTCAAGCCTGTTCATTGTTGCTTTCTGTGAAATAAATAACAGAAATCTTTTCATGGGTTTTATCCTCAAATCGGTCTTTGTTCTGAGTCTATTTCCATTCAATGTAAAATGTAACCCCTCCTTTCCACCGGACGCGTAAGCAGCACGTTACAGGAGCAGCACGTCATACGGAGCTGATAGCCACCACTGTAGTCAATAGAACCCTTTCCACCAGAGGCGAAAGCAGCACGAGTCTGCCGCGTCTGAGGAGCGACATGTCGCAGCACTTTTCTAAATGTACGCGGCAGTCCTATTTTCTACGCAGTACGCCTCTGAAACACGTAAATTTCTACATTTTGGATAGGGGAGACAGGAAATATACGGCTCGGCACCGGAAATTTTCAAAATAAAAGAAACGTGCTGCTTTGCGGTTGCTTTACTTAAAAAAAAGTCACTACCTGTGCGGCCCGGTGAGAAGTCAGTACCTTGCGGGAGGGTCTCATTTGTGTGTCATCACACAAATGAGCGATTTTGGATATTCCCTGACATAACATAAACTTATTGGCGAATATAAAACGGACATAACATAAAACACCAACCTTTTGGAGCCATGTTGTTGTCTTTTCCTGGTTATTATTGTCATAGACGTTTATATATGTCTATGGTTGTTGTGTTTACTGACGAAACCACGCGTGATTTTGCTAATCTCGCGTGATTTCGTGCTCTCTGTGACAGCTGCTTCCCTGCTGCTATGCGCCTCATACGCACCCGGTGGAAAGGGCCAAGCAGCAGAATACACAAGTGAAACGTGCTGCTCCTTTAACGTGCCGCTTACGCGTCCGGTGGAAAGGAGGGGTAAGAAAGCAAACACTGTCAAAGAAAACGAATGCTACAACTGTTCTGGAAGGACGTTGAGCCCTTCTTTGGCAATGCTGAGGATTCTTGGTGTAATAATTAATGTTATCGCCACCTGCCGGCACAGCAGAGTTCTTACAGCAAATATTATCATAAGAATCCAACAGATTGTGTGGATGTCGATTTCTTCACAGAGAAAAAAATACAGCCTCTCCCTGGGCTGCCACCCTATCGTTGTGGAGGAGTTTGAGTGTCCCAAGGATCCTAGGAGCTACAGTAAGTTGTCGTTTGCCGAAAAGCGAAACTCTTGATTTACCACTCGGCCTCATCTATGGTCATCAGCTGTGGGTAGTGACCGAAAGAACGAGATCACGGATACAAGCGGCCGAAATGAGTTTTCTCCGCAGGGTGTCTGGGCTGTCCTTTAGAGATAGGGTGAGAAGCTCATTCATCTGGGAGGGGGTGAGAGTAGAGCTGCTGCTCCTCCACATCGAGAGGAGCCAGTTGACGTTGCTCGGGCATCTAGTGTGGATGCCCTTCTGGTGAGGTGTTCTGGGGACCTAGAGGAAGACCCAGGTAACTCTGGAGGGACTATGTTTCTGTGCTGGCCTCGGAACGTATTAGGATTCCCTCGGTGGAGCTGGCCAAAGTGGCCGGGGGGTCAGGGTCTCTCTGTTTAAGCTTTTGCGTTTTGAGTTTTGAAAAATATATCACTATCCTGTTCTTGAGCATCCCAACTGAATCAATACCAAAGAGGAGCCCTACTTGGGGCCACCCCTCACATGGAACAAGCTCATGTTTGTGCTAGATTTTTGACATAGCGCTTAGTAACACTTTATGGTTTCCTTCAATAAAAGCTGCTAAATTTTTAATTAAGAAAGGAAATCCTCTAGAAAAATGTGAAACCCTGCTCCAGAAGTATTGTTTTACAGCCGTTTGTGATCTTCATTAGGGCCAAAGTCCTGAAATTCATATTTAAATAATAGGCCTTCACAGAAATCCTTCTCCAATGTGGCCTTTACCCCTTAATTGTCTGCTAAGCAACAACTATGAGGAATCAAAGCCTTTGAAGATAAAGAGAAGCCATTAAGCTTACACTGCGGCACCAATCATTATCACCAAAATCCCAGCTACAGGGCTCGTCACAGGGGCAAAATAAAGAGCAGATAAGGCCGGAGCTAATGATGATTTTTCTCCCGGCTTTCAAAATGAAAGGCAACAAACGAGTCCAGAGAGGTGTGCCTCTGAAACCCTTGAAGGAGCTCACAAAGGCTAATCACAGGGGTTAAAAACTTTCTGAAACAGTCACTTTGATGACTCCTTCAGTGTTGTGTGGATTAAAATTTTCTTATTGTTAAAACTTACATTCATGGTGACATGGTAATAAATCTAATGGGCTGAATATGTCGAAATTGTGTGTCTAAAAGAGGAGACTCAAACAAAAAGCATATTTCCTGCTATCATTTTAGCTTAACATCTTAATAACCACCCAGCAGCAGCTTTACTGCTGTCACACAGTTTAAATGAAGGCAGTTTTTCAATAAAAGCTGAAATCTAATGACATAGCTCTCATAAGCTTGATTCAATTTTCCACATTGATTTATAAAGCTGTCAGGCTTCACCTCAACAGATGTAGTTTTTAGATACCAATCCCAGCTCTCATTTATCAGGCCCATTTAGAGCAGTTTTTAAATGAGTTTTCATCTTTATTTGTGTTAAATTAAATCTGCTGCCTCAAACTGAATTCAATAAAAAGGCTTAGCAACTCCCTGAACAGAGCCAACACGCACAAGTCATAATTAAGCTCTAACAAAGGATGCACCAAAGATTAACAGTAGAATTGGTCTAGAAAATTACAGTCAAATAATATTACATATTTTAAATTAAGTTAGTGACTTCCAGTCATTTGGGATGAACAAGCGCAAGTAACAAGTGAGGAGACAGACATTAATTTGAAATGTATGGCTGACTTCCTCCAAACTTTTAAACAAAACCAAATCAATCAATCAAACTTTATTTATAAAGCACCTTTCATACAAAAAATGCAGCTCAAAGTGCTTTACAGATTAAAAGGACCCCACATAACCCAGATTCCCATCCCTTCCCCACAATTATAAAAACGAAAAGACAGTTATTCCCCCTTCCCAAACCCATTTCCCAGACATACACAGACACACACTGGCACACATCCACCCACAAACACACACAGACATCTTCCCAAAACGCGTAAGATCATTGGTAGACACTGGGCTGAGCTCAGATGAGTCAGGTACGTAGGGAAAATGCCATCAGGTGATCCGTCTGCCCCGACAGCAGCAGGTCCACTGCAGCAGCCAGGGCACCGACACAGGGCGCCCAGAGGAGGGAGGGTAGAGACCCCTGCCTCCAGAGCTAACCAGAGCTAATATAAGTAAAATAAGTAGTAATAAATATAATAGTAAAAACAGTTAACCATATAGTAGCAAACATAGCTAATAAAACTCTGTTAAAATATAAGCAAATAAAACATACAAAGCAATGAAAAACACTATAATAAGTAATAATCAATTAAAAGCTCGGCTATAAAGGTGAGTCTTGAATGTTCTCTGCAGCCCTGAGGTCCTCTGGGAGCCTGTTCCAGAGATGAGGGCCATAATAATGAAAGAATGCCTCACCATGGGTGTGTGTCCTGACTTTTGGAATCACAAGGAGACGGCTGCCAGAGGAGCGCAGAGGCCGCGAGGGTTCATACGGTAAAAGCAGCTCTGAGAGATAAGAAGGGCCAAGACCATTTAGACACTTAAAAACCATTAAAAGAACCTTAAAATTGATCCTGAAATATACGGGGAGCCAATGCAATGATTCTAAAACCGGAGCAATATGCTCCCGCCTCCTGGTCTTCGTCAGGAAGCGTGCAGCTGAACTTTGCAATAGTTGTAGACCTGATATACTATTTTTGGGAAGACCAGAAAGCAGGGAATTTCAGTAATCAATTCTACAGGTGATAAAAGCATGTATCAGTGTCTCCGTATCGGCCCGAGAGAGAACGGGGCGGACTCTGGCAACGTTCTTCAGGTGATAAAAACCTATTTTAATGATATTTTTAATATGAGGGATAAAAGTCAGCTCAGAGTCAAAGATAACACCCAGGTTCCTCACTTGCTGAGAAGGATTAAAAGACAGTGATTGCAGTTTTGGTAAAAGTTTCTCTCTCTGAGCCTCAGGACCAATGACTAAAACTTCAGTTTTGTCCTGGTTGAGCTGGAGAAAGTTTTCTGCCATCCAGGATTTGATGTCTAAAATGCAGTTAAAAAGTGCATCCATTGGCCGTGTGTCATCAGGAGACATGGAGATGTATAACTGTGTATCATCAGCATAACTGTGAAAGTTAACTCCATGTCTTCTGATGACGCTGCCAAGAGGGAGCATATAAAGGTTAAAAAGCACTGGGCCTAAAATTTAACCCTGGGGCACACCACATGTAATCCTATGGACCCTAGAGGAGCAGGTATCTAAACTTACCATAAAAGTCCTGTCTGTGAGGTAGGATGTGAACCATCTATGAACAGCACCAGAGAGGCCGATCTGTTTCAAATGCGTTAAAAGAATAGTGTGGTCTACTGTATCGAAGGCAGCGCTTAGATCCAGTAGAACCAACACTGTCACCCTCAATGCATCATAGTTTAATCTAAAATCATTTAAAATCTTCAGAAAGGTTGTCTCTGTGCTGTGGTTCACCCTAAAACCAGACTGAAATTTCTCCAGGACATTATGATCGTTAATAAAACGATTAAGTTTTATTAAAACAAGCTTTTCTAAAATTTTGCTTAAAAAAGGTAGGTTTGATACCGGTCGGAAATTTTTCAAATCATTAGAATCTAAATTGCTCGTCTTCAACAGGGGCCTCACCACCGCCCCTTTAAAGGCAGCAGGAAAGACCCCCGTCTGAAGGGAGCAATTCATCCCAGTTAAAATTTAATCTCTAAGAGAATCATAAAATTGCTAAAAAAAAAAAAAAAAAAAAATCTAGTGGGAATCGGATCCAAGACACATGTGGTGGGCCTCACTGAGGAGAAAACTTTATTGAGACTCTCAGCCTCCACCAGGACAAAACTGTGCAGCGTTTCCTCTGGTATAGACACACACTGAGATTTGTCTAAAAGCATGTTACTTTGATAGATAAATTATTACATCTGATGTACGTCTACCTTCCCTCTGAAGTGGGCTGCAAATTCCTCACAGAGAGCGTTAGAGGGGGTTTTCTGAAGTGAATTAGTGTCACAGTTAAAAATGTTAGCAATTGTGGTAAATAAAATTTTAGGATTATTTTTATGATCTGAGATTATTTTGGAAATGTAAGCATTTCTTGACTTTCTTACTGCATTATTGTATGATTTTAGTATGTCAGCATAAATATGCTTATTTATTGTGATCTTATTTTTTCTCCATTTTCTCTCCGCCGCCCTGCAATTTCTCTTTAGTTTTCTAAGGTATTCATTTCTCCATGGTGATGCATGTTTTGGCTGTAGAATGGAAATATCTGTAGGGTGCCGTTAAAGTTACACAGTTCCTGCTGCTGGCGCAGTCACTGTTGCTGTAAATCCATCGGTAAATGTCTGGACTACAGTTAAAACAGCTCATCCTATGCTTTAAGCTGAAATGTCGGGACAAAAACAAAACTGATAAATAGGTGACATGAGCAACAAAGTTCAGTCTCGCCAGGAGTTTAGATAGAGGTTCACAAGACCCAGCTTTTATTTTGGCAGCCCACTTCCGCTTATCTGCAAGTAAATTAGCATATTTGCTAAATATTTAGCTCTGAGCTAAATGTCTATTTCGAAGCAAAATACTTAGCTAGCCACTTTAGCTTGCTAGCAAAATAATTTGATTCAAACTTAATAGTTAGCTTGCTAGCTAAGTAATTAGTTTGTAGTTAAATATTTACTCTGTAGACTAAATATTTAGTTGACAACCTAAATGTTAAGTTTGGAGCTAAATATGTGATTTGTAAACTCATTATTTACTTTGTAAACTAAATATTCAGTTTGTACACAACTTGGGGTTCACATCAACATGTGAAGGCAGACGATGGAATTGAACCTACAACCCTCCAATTAAAAGCCAACTACTCTACCCACCAAGCCACAGTCATTCCTACTAATAATGTGAATGTTACCCAAATATTTAGTCTGGGACACAATACTTGAGTAATAAACTGTGACATTTATAAATAAATAAATAACAGGGACGCAAATTTGACCTTGAAAATTGAACTCCCATTAATGTATCTTATGACAGGCTGAATAGCCCAACATTTTTGCTGTTATATTTTGAAAAAAAATATGTTTTTAAATTCTTGACTGTGTGACTTCACAAACTGCACCCCATACATATCTTTCCTGTCTGACAGCATCCTAATAAGCTGTCAGACAGATTGTTACTGAGCGCAATAAAATAATTTCTGATCGTTTGAGAAAAAACCCAAACATGACTGGAGTTTTATTTTCTCCCCTGCTCTTTCTTATAGGTGTGGAGAGATGATAGGAGTCTGCTGTGTTGAGCCCTGCTCTGCTACAGCTTTGATCAGGAGACGCATGCAGGCGACAGACTACCATCTAACAGGGAAAGTACTGCCGAGCTCTCACAGCAGGTGGGGGTTGATGCAGGAACTTTCCAAAACAAGAAATCTGTGAGACTTTTGAAAACAGCACTACCTTATGACATTCCACACCTCGTCCATATTTCTGCAAACTTTCGACAGCCAGTCTGATTTACTGCACAGAAGTGGCGTATTCAAACTCAGGACATGTTACAAAAAAAAATAAAAAATGGCTTGATGCAAATATCTTTCCAAAACCTACTGTATATTCTCTCTTCTACTCTTTAATTTACTGTTCATTACTTCAACATCTTTTTATCTTTGACAAACAGTGTGCTGCAAAGAAGTACTGAAACCCTACAGATTTCTTCTGATTTTGGTTTTAATAGAGAAAAATAAGCTAAATAAAGGGGGGTGGTAGCCATTACAACATGGCCCTGTGTGAAAATATAATTTCCTTTTTGGTTAATTTTGTATTAGGTTACGATGGATTACTCCATCGCTAGTACAGTCAAGAAATCGCTTAAGTAGAACCTCTCTGACTACATGAAGTAGGCAAAAGAAATCTCAAGAAAGCACCAAATCTTGCCAGCTATAGATATTTCAATCATGACTGGTGAGATCAAATTAAAGTCAGCGTCAGCTAAAACTTAGTTTTTTAACAGGCTTACACATTGCTGAAAGTACAATATAGAATAATAACCTGCTGAATGTAGCAAAGGCTTGTGAATGAACATAATTATTTAGGCAGAATATTACCAGTTTTTGTGAATCAGTTCTTTATAGAGAACCACTTGGAGACCAATAAGCTGAAGCCAGTTAGTTACCTTCGCCAGGAGTTAATATTTCCCGTTTGTCTGTCTGTCTGTAAGCAACATAACTCAAAAACAGGAAATGTTTGCAATGGGACCAGGAATGAGTGATTACATTTTAGGGTTGATCCAGCATGAAATGTGGATCCACCCACCAAGCTGTGGTGCTATCATGGACTCCTCTTCCGTCTCAGAGAGCTGATAGACGGCTGACCTCGCAATCTGCGACATCGTCACATAGCCTGCATTCTGCTGCTGTAACACTGTTAGCCTGTCAATTGTACTTTAAAATAGGCATTAACTTAACAGTAATTTACAGCTCTACCTTGACTTTTCAATCTGTCAAGGATCAGAGCAAGATAATTTAGAGTAATGTCCAGTAGTGTCATGAAAAAGGTGAAAGAGGGGGGTTAATTCTGGAACATTCTCTGGCATTTTATTAAAAAGGACTTTAAACCATAGAAATGGCTGGACAGAAACTGAAATCTTGACTTTTTGAAACAGTGTAACCAGCTCATGCATAACTCAGCATATTATAGTGCTTTGCGAATTGTGCACACCAAACCAGGCCGGGATTTTAAAAACTGGCTGGTTGAAAAGGTCACAGACAGTAAACCTACAGTTAGTATTTGGAATTGACATTTGTTAGGGATTCTGTCATCAATTGTGAAATAAACGCCTTAATGAACTTGCCTGTTTGACATCTGGGATTGAATTGGTGCATCCCTATTGTAAACATGAACAGTTTGGCTATGAACCAGTCTTAAATTGTGTCTTTAGCTACTTTGTTAACAGTAGTACTTGTGATGAGGTGAGACGGTCAGCTAAGTCACCTAAGATTGTCAGTGGTTTGTCCTGATAAAATTCCCAAATCCAGAGAAGCCAAAACTGTGTCCTGGGCATCAGGGTCAGAGGAACTAATTACCCCAAACAATCAAGTTTGATATGGTAAAATACATTACAGAGATGTCTATTTTTTCTGCATTGTCCTGGTGATTATAACTTGGCAAGAACATGGCATACTTCTCTTCGAAGAATATAACTGAAAGCTGTATAACTCCAATGGTATTTATGCATTTATTTGTAGTGCATTCCTCATCAGATGAGACATTCTTGCCACTTTGTGACAGTGCGAGAGATTGTCTGAGATGACAGTGCATCACAACAATCTTCAACCTTCCACAATGGCTCTTAAAAACTTTGGCTGACAATGATAAAGAACCTACTAATGTTTTGTATTACCAAATGCAGTTTTTAGCAGTTTTCAGTTTTTTATGTAAAAATTAAATTAAATTGACCTGTCCAGGGTTTACCCTTACCTCTCGCTCAATGACTGCTGGAGATAAGCATCAACCCTGCAAAGGGTAGATGGTATAGATAGTGGATGGATGGATGAATTAATGGAATTCCATAAACAATTTTCTTTTTCTTTGTTGCTATGTTGTAAACTATATGCTTTTTCCACATTTTTTATGCAAATATCAACATCCCATAAAAGAAACTGCATCCATTCTTTTTTTTGCAAAAGTTTTATGCATTTCTTTATATTAAAAAGCTTACGGTCATGTTACCTTTGCAGTTCTAATTGAGTTTTAATTAGGAAGCCTTGGGGCAAAAATGACTCTTGGATTGTGAAGGTTACAGACCCCTGGTGCACCAATTTAAGTTGGAAAGCATGCAGGAAGTTGTATTAGCAAAGGTGCAGTGTGACCTCGGCTTTAGATGAGTTACAGAATGTTATAAAGATTTATCATCAGCTCTTATTTTCCATTACTATAACTTTTAGTGCTTTATGACGGTTACTTGCTTACCCCTATTTTCTGTTACTGCTTCAGAGAATGTTATATCCAAAAACAGCATCAGATTCCTCCATAATTGATGAAGCACATCCGGGGAGGACCGGTGATTCCAGTGTTTATGTTTCACTTGACATTTCCTCTTTGCTTGGAAGTCATTGTGCAACGATGAATAGGAGTTTTTACATATGTGCTGCTCTAACAATAGCAATTGTTGGCATACAAACAGTATTCTCTTTGAAAATTAACTTTCAAAACTAAAAAGAATGTGAACAGAAATAGAATAAATGGACCCCCTGACATTTCTAATCGCAATTAGCTGCTTTAGGAAAAGCTCTCTATTTTGCTCCTTCACAGATTCTACTGAATCTGTTAAAAATGTTGGTTTTCTTCACCGCCAGACATGGAACTGAGTTTTCTCTATGAAAGTCCTTTACATAATCTGTTGCGTCTTTCACCTTACTTTCTGCCAGGATTAATTCAAGCCAAACATGAAATTACAAAATAAGGGGTTTTAGGCTATTTTTGTTTTTATTTTTTATCCCTGGTGGATACAGACACCAGATAGGATCACTTTAAATTGGTTTGGCTAACTGCAGCATATACAGTAAGGCAAGGAAAAATGTATTTGTATGGCACACTTTCAGCAACAAGGCAATTCAAAGTGTTTTGGGTGATTAGAGAAAAAATTAAAACAGCAATAAAACAACAAAACAGAAAACACAACATCGAAGACAAAGGATATTTAAACATTCTACTCTCATGACATTCCAGCTATTATTAATGAATTAATCAAGGGCAGCTTTAATAACATGGAATTTAAAGGAATTTAATGTTTTGGCAGCTTTGCAGTCATCTGGAAATTTGTCGCAAATAAGAGAAGCACAGAAACTAAAAGCTGCTTCCTGAGCAATTGAAACTGTAAACGATAATATCTGTATCACCATTTGTATGCATTTTAAAAAAAATATTTTGTGGGACAAATTTCATGACACCTATTACTAAGGTACTAAACCTAAAAATATGTCGATTTATTTTGAAAGAAGTACATTGTACTGACATTCTCAATTCAAATCCAAGCAAATGTGTTGTGTTGCACTGGAATGAAACTTATAGCTCAAAGGCAATGGCAAAGTCTTCATTAAGATAGGCTGGTTGTTCAAAAACATACCTCTACAATCACAACATAAGATTATTTCCGAACCAAGGAGGCTGCAGGGGTTCCATTGCCTGAGGCCAAAAATGTCAAACTATGTAACATGGTTTAATAATACCCAAGGCACGACACACATCCACTAATACCCTGCTGGTGTTGCATTAAGATGCTCAGAAATAATTGAAACTGATCCAAATGCTACTTGACCAATGGGTTTTTTATTTATTTAACAGTTTGACACTGTTTTCCTCCTGTGCTGGCTACTCATAACCTGCTGCCGCCAACCTTTAACTAACCCTCTATAAATAAATCAGAAGGTGCGGGCCAATTTTACATTGAAATCTGGAGTGCCCTTTGACATCTTACGTCAATCTAATTATAAAACATCACAAACAGGCATACATACAGTACATACAGACACACTACATTTGCTTGGTCCAGCATTGGAAGATGAAATTATGATGACCAACCCCTGACAGGTTGACAAGCCAAGCAGAGGATGTGTTTGTCAAAGCAGGAATCTACAGTCAGCTCATGTTCAGTCAGTTGTCAAAAAACTCTAGCGTCCTACACCTAATGCATTATTCATGAAACATTCATACACAACTGCAAACAAAACAGATCTTCATCTTTCCCTGTTTGATGGCCATGTAACAGCTGTAGATCTTTTCTTTTTGTTACACTGTGCCAGTCACTTTGATATATATTCATTGAATTCAATTGATTTGCAAGTTCATCAAAACATAAATAATCATAATCTGCATACATAAGAGGCAGAGCATGGGCAATTGTCAATTACTCATCTGTTTTCACAAAGGTGCTGCTCTGAATTAAACAAGTCATTACATGAATTTGCATCAGCACTGAATACTAACTTAGAAGTCCAAATTGATGTGAACGTATTAAAGTTATAGTTCAGATTTGTAGAAATTAGATTTTATGTAACTGTGGTAAGGAAAGCCCGGCCCTGTAAAGATTCTTCTGTTTTGGATTGGCTCCCTCAGAAGAGCTTTAGTTGGATTGATTACTGTAACAGTGTCTTTACAGGTCTACCTAAAAAGTCAATCAGACAGCTGCAGCTGAGCTGTAAGGCTGCTGCTCGCGTCCTCGTTAAAAAATGGAAAGTAGAGCACATCACCCCAGTTCTGAAGTCTCTACACTGGCTCCCTGTAGCTCAGAGAATAGACTTCAAAATACTATTATTAGTTTAGAAATTACTGAATGGTTTAGCACCAAAATACAAGATCTGTTATCATTTCAACCTTCCAGACCCCTCAGGTCTTCTAGTTCAAATCTACTCTGCATCCCCAAAGTAAGAACCAAACATGTAGAAGCACCGTTCAGTTTTTATGCTCCTCTAATCTGCAGATGTGTGTAGTGATTAGTTAAATCTACTTGAGTAACCTTTTTTTTTCAATTTACATTTGGAGTAGTTTTACTGACTTTTTACTTTTACTTGCGTAATATTTTTATGAAGTATTGCTACTCTTACTTGAGTAAGGTTTCTGGCTACTCTACCCACAGCGAGTAACTTCACTGAATTAAACTGAAATATTGTTTTGACCAAAAATTCATGAGACTCACACATACAGTTTATGTTGAAGTGAGACCTCTTGTTAATACACAAGCTTCATCATTTTAACATTTGCCATCTGTTGAGACTGTTGTTCCATTTGGAGGCATCTTACCCTGATCTAATGTGTATACACTACTCACAATAAGTTAGGGATATAGTGAGAGACTCAGTGGATGTCATACATATGGCGTTTCTTTCACTTCAGAGATTTTTGGGATAGGGAGGCAATTGTATTGGGGTGATAGACACCTTATTTTGTGTTTTTTCCACATAATGGTGTAGCTGAGTAAATATTTTATTTGAAAAATAAAATATTTAATGTTATAGTATTTTGGTGAACCTTCTCAAAACCTGCTTATAACCTCTGTTGCAAAAGTCAATTTTTCAATGTACTTTTAGCCTTGGATGTGAGTCATTTTTGTATAATTTAATTAGTTCCACATTAAGTGTTGTAGCAGGGGACGGTTATTGGTGAGACACACGCGTGACGCAGTTGTGCCTTTCTGGTTAAAAATACGAGGCTATTGAGCTGGTATCTAGACGCATTGTGATGCTCTCTCCCATTGTTTTAAGCTACCATCTGTGAAGGTGATTAAACTTGTTTAAAACGGCATAAAACTATAACACAACTTAGTTGTGGACATTTATGAGTTTTGCAATAGGTGTTGGTTGGTCAAAAAGACGCTAAATTGTGCTGAGATCGGAGATTTTACCTCATTTGCATATTGTTTCACCCGCTGCAGGAGAGAGAGAATCTGCTCAGTCATCCGTGTGTGTGACTCATGTGCTCCCCTTTGTTGATTCACAGGTGCGTTACACTGTTCATATGTAGGTTCATGTATCTTAATGCACTTTGAGAGAGATAGATTGTACAAAATAAGCATATAAGAACAATGTATTTTAATTGCTTTGTGGTAGTGTGTTTACATGAGTTCCTGAAGAAAAAAAAAGTTTTTGTAAATGAGAGATTCATTTAAGTTTATCTTTACACTGTATTCTCTTTTTAAAAACAATTGATGTAATATCAGTGAGTTAATTTGACACTGAGGTGTTAATATATTTATTTTTCTTTTAAAGTTACAATAGTAAATTCATATTATTTTGTGGGGAAAAAAGCTACGAGGCTATTGAGCTGTAGAGAGAGAATCTGCTCCGTCATCTGTATGTGTGACTCATGTGCTCCCCTTTGTTGATTCACAGAAATAAATGTGCAGATACTGATTACAGCCTGAGTCCCTGATTCATCTATACTAGCAACCGAATTAAGTCTGCTACATGAAACTGGTGCCGTGACCCGGATCCATTGGTCAGCCGCTGCCGATCGCCGAGGTTCAGCTGTGTGCACGTGACTTCTGTGGTGCCAGGTTGGACGACTTATTGAATATGGTAGCAGCTTAAGCTATTGCTATATAAAGAAGAGGAGAGGGATGCTAAAGTGATTCATTCATTTCTGTAAAGAAACCATTTTTTGCTTAAAGTTACACATTTCTGTGGGTTCTGTAGTACCGTTTGATGTCTGTTTAATTGCTTTCGTTTTATTATAAGTTCATTTATTTTGTGAGATATGGCAGGCAGGGGGTGAGAACATTTTTAACATATCCACACCAGCTTTTGCGAGAGGTAAGGGTTTATTTAGTACAGGTGTGGCAGTTCGCAGCAAGACTACAGTGTTAACTAGTGAGGAGCTCTTCCATTCAGGAGTGGATTGATATGATGAACGTGTATTTGCAGAAGAAAGGGTTCTCAGCCAATGAACAGAGAGATGAGATTCTGAACCACCTACTTGGTAGAGCGAAAAGTATTGTTAAAGTAGGACTGAAAAGCAGCTCACCATCTGGCACAGTTGTTAACCCTGAGACAATCTATGGTATACTGTGACGCTACTTCATTGAAACCCCTGGGTCCTGTCTACCATTAGCTAATTTCTATGCCACGCAGCCAACGGCAAAGGAAACACCGGTAGATTACTGGGTTTGGCTAAACACAGTTGCTGAGGCAGCAGACAGACACGTGAGGCGCCAAGGAAGCAACATGGATAATATGGATGCAGAAATAGCTATGATGTTTATCAGAAACTGTCCTGATCCCAGTCTTGCCTGTGTTTTCAAGTGCAAGCCCATAAGCAAGTGGTCTCTCACTGAAGTGCAGGAGGTCATAGATGAACAGCAAAGAGAGTGCCAAGTAAGAAAATCAAACCCAACAGCCAAAGCACACGTCTCACAGGTGGCTACAGCCGTAATAGCCATTAGCTCCCCTGAACCTGAAGCTGAGCAAGTCCCTGTAAACACAGCCAAGGTTATGCCAAATAACCCAGCTAAGCCAGGTGAAACAGCTACTGCAGAAAAATGTGCTCTGGAGCGTGTGCTAAGCACGTTAGAGAGAGTTTTAGAGCGCACAAACCAGCCTGTCCAATCCATCCCAACCCAACCTTCCTCTTCGTTTCCCCCAGCTCGTTTCATGCCCTGCAGAGTCTGTGGTGATAAATCCCACTCCACACAGACACACTGTATGAAAGAGAGGAGATGTCTAGGCTGCTTAGAAGTAGGACACCAACAAAAGGACTGTCCCCAGACCCCTCCTATGCAGCATGATGGTAGCTCACCTGATCAGGGAAAGAGACTTACTCACACTTGGGAGGGGACGGTGTGAGTGAAAATGACACAACCCTCAACTCTGACGAAGATGCACAGTCTGAGTTTGTAGAAAGCCTGGAATCTGCTCCACCTGGTGTTGTTGTACTATTTCAGAATGTAACTCGCCTTGATAAATCAGACAGCTTGTTTTATGCCAGTGCACAGGTCTATGATAAAGTCTCATTGCAAGCACTACTAGACACTGGCTCGATGTGCTGCACTATAAGTGAAGAGGCAGAACAGATGCTTGAGAGTGTCGGCTCAGCATCCGAACCCATTTGTATCAACAATGATATCTTGCTAGTTGGTTGTTGGGGTGTCCAAGTCAAGCCCAAGTGTATCCATAACCTGAAGATGGAAGTGTATGGATGCACGTTCAGCATGCCAACCCTAGTTGTTCCAGGGCAGAAAGATCAGGTGATTCTTGGCACAAATGTCATCAAACATATCCTGAAACAGTTCAGTCGCCCAGCTTCTGGAAGGTAATGACTAAACCTGACTCCACAGGTGAGCCTGAGATAATACAGTTCCTTAATATGTTGGCAGGCATCAACAGATGGAGAGGTGATACAATGCCAGACTTTAATGGGACTGTCAAGCTGGTGCAAGCAGTAACTCTTTTTCCAAAGCAAGAGCACCTGATTTGGGGTAAGGTACCTGCAGCCTCACCCCTTTCTGCAGGCAGTGCCGTTCTGGTTGGACCTTCAAAAACACAAACCTACAAGAAAAACGTCAGTGTTTGCCGATCTGTTGCTTCTATGAATGGTGAGAGATGGATCCCAGTCAGAATCTTGAACACATCTGACAAGGCCGTCACATTAAAGCGTCACACCAAAGTGGCAGACGTGTCCTCCTGCATAGCCATTGAAGATCTGGATGTGACCTCTGAGCAAATACTAACTGCACAAGTCAGAGCGCAGAACCAGAAATTATGCAGTGAAGCAGCCATTGGCCCAGACCTCCCACTGTGCCCCAGCCTTCGTGACAGTCTGCATAATCGGGGATTGGATGATTTGGATATTGATTCATGTGAGGTTTCAGACCACTGGAAATCCCAACTGCTACAACTGATCCAAAAGTACGAGGACATCTTCTCTAGGAGCAAGCTTGATTGTGGGACGGCTATGGATTTTGTCCATCGCATCCACTTGTCTGATCAGCGGCTATTCAGGCTCCCATACCGGTGTGTCCCACCAGGGGAGTATCACAAGCTCTGCCAGGTTCTCACAGAGATGGAAGAACGCGAGATCATCCGCAAGTCCAGCAGTGAATGGGCCTCCGCTTTAGTGCTTGTGTGGAAGAAGAATGGGGATCTCAGGATTTGTGTGGATTATCGTTGGTTGAACGCACGCACAGTCAAGGATGCACATCCTTTGCCCCATCAGTCTGACTGTCTGGCAGCCCTGGGAGGTTCGGCCATATTCAGTCAATGGATCTCACCTCCGGCTTTTATAACATCGCCATGGCAGAGGAGGACAAAAAGCTCACAGCCTTCACCACACCTATGGGGCTCTATGAGTTCAATAAGCTTCCTCAGGGACTATGCAATAGCCCCGCAAGCTTCATGCGACTCATGATGGGAATATTTGGAGATCAGAACTTCCTGTCGCTACTCTGCTATCTGGATGATGTGCTTGTTTACGTTCCCAACGAAGCTGAAGCCATCAGTAGGCTTGAGACAGTTTTCAGCAGACTGCAGGCCCATGGACTAAAGCTGGCCCCTAAGAAATGTCACCTACTTAGGAGGAGCGTGAAATTCTTGGGCCATATTGTGATTAAAAACGGTGTGTCAACCGACCCTGATAAGGTCAGGGCCATTGCTTCTATGTCCCAGTCTGATCTCATGATGGAGGACGGTGTTACACCGTCCCAGAGGAAGATCAAGTCATTCTTGGGAATGGTCATGTATTATCAGCAGTTCATTCCCGATTGTTCTCGCATGGCCAAGCCTTTGTTTGCTCTGACTGCTGGACCAAAGGGAAAGCTAATGAATGCAAGAGGGGCTGCTGCATTCAAGAAGTTGCATCCAGGTGACTGGAGGGAGGAGCATTGCACCTAATTTGAACAGCTGAAGGCTGCACTCCTGAATTCAGCCGTGCTAGCGCACCCTGATTTCAGCCGACCATTCATTCTATCTACTGATGCCTCTCAGGATGGCTTAGGCGCTGTCTTATCGCAGCTCCAGGATGGTGGAAGTAAGGCACGTCCCATCGCCTTTGCCAGCAAGGCGCTGAGCCGCGCTCAGCGTAACTATCCTGCTCATCGTCTAGAGTTCCTGGCTTTGAAGTGGTCTGTCTGTGACAAATTTAGTCATTGGTTAAAAGGTCACACATTTACTGTTTGGACAGAAAACAATCCATTGACTTACGTCCTCACAGAGCCCAAACACGACTGTGAGCAGAGATGGGTAGCAAAGTTAGCACCGTACAATTTCAGCATCAAGTATATACCTGGGAGCAAGAATATTGTTGCTGACGCTTTGAACAGACAGCCATTCGTCCAATGCCGTGTCAGCCAGAGGCTCATAAAGGAGCCATATGAGGAGCTTTTGGAGGAATCTCAACAAGTTCAAGAGGGTGTCGTTCAAGAGGTGTTCAGAGCTGACGCCAATCATCAGAAAAATGTTGAAAAACCACTTTCATCAGAGAATTGTTGCTCGCTGACCGATGGTGAGGTGTCCGCAGTCCTGACGGGACACATTGAGTGGCATCAAGCGGCCATACAAAGGGTGGTGTCCTGGCTCGCTCAGGATCTGGAGCAACTCGTCCCACCAGGCCAAAGCACTCTATCCGTCTGCTCACTTCAAGAACTCCAGGAGGGTCAGAGAAATGATGCCACTCTGTCAAAGGTCATCTCATTTGTCACCCGCGAGAGGCGGCCATCACGGAGAGAGAGAGCTGGGCTGTCGTTACAGGTGCTTAAAACCCTGAAGCAGTGGCAGAGGCTGAAAATACTTGATGGCATTTTATACTGGGTATGCAAGGATTCAGTCACTGGGAAGAAACGCCACCAGTACATGGTACCCTCCTCTTGGGTCAGTGTAGAACCTTATACCTGGCACGGCAGAGATTCTTTTGGGCTGATATGGAGTGTGATGTCAGACAGTACGTCAAGACTTGCAAGCGCTGTGTTGTCAGTAAGACCCTGGAGCCTGAGTGGAGAGCCCGGCTTGAGAGTATCAAGACCACAAGCCCTTTAGAGCTGGTCTGTCTAGATTTCTGGTCTGCAGAGGATTCCAAAGGAAGGAGTGTAGATGTGTTTGTGGTCACAGACCATTTTACCAAAATGGCTCATGCCTTTAAGCGCTCTGACCAGTCAGCGAAGCAAGTCACACAACAGTTGTGGGATAAGTACTTTTGCGTCTATGGATTCCCTCAAAGGATCCATTCGGAACAGGGTGCGAATTTTGAAAGTGGGTTGATTCAGGAGCTGTTGCAGATTGCTGGGAGTAAAAGGTCAAGAACGACCCCCTACCATCCCATGGGGAACGGCCACACTGCGATTCAACAGAACCTTAGGGAATATGATCAGGGCCCTACCCCCCAGAGACAAGCAAAGATGGCCACAGATGTTGCAAACATTGACCTTCGCTTATAACTGCATGGTTCATGAATCGACTGGCTATGCACCTTTTTTCCTGATGTATGGGCGCATTCCCAGACTCCCCGTGGATGTCATGTTTCACAATGTCGAAAGGGACAATGATGTCACAAACAATGACAGTTATGTCAAGAGAATGAGAGATGACCTCAAAGAGCCTCTGGCTTCAGCCCAGATCAATGCAAATCCTAGCCAGCAGCGTCAGGCAGATCTGTTCAACAGAGGGGTGAAAGGTGCAGAAATCGAAGAGGGAGATCGGACACACCTATTTGGCCAATAGGTGTGTCCGTGGCCGCGGAAAACTAGCCGAACGGTGGGAGTCCATTCTCTACACAGTCAACGCCAAAAACCCAAGGTTCCACACCTATCGCATCAGGAATCCAGTCTCTGGACAGGAGAGAGTTGTCCATAGAAACTTGCTTCTACAAGCCAACTTCCTGCCAGTTGAGGTGGTTCAAGCTGAGGAGTCATCTTTTGATTGTGTGTCCGAGCCAAGTCATGCCCAAAGTGAGGGCAGTGATAGCCCCATTATACCAGAGACTGAGGTTGAACGCTCAGAGCGTATTGCCAGCTGGGTAGCTGAGACAACTTCCCCAGATGACTTTCATGGGATGGCACACACCCTTCCTGGATCCCCTAAAGTCCCTCTTGCTGGTGCAGAGTCAAGTTCCTGTGTCAGTGGGAATGCCAGAGACGAGGAAGATGAGCATCCTGAATCAGATGAGGAGAGTGGGAGTATGGCAGAGTCTAAATACAGTGTAGGTCAGCCCGATTCGAGTGTCAGTCACCTAGACAGTGTAGCTGAGGAGGATGATACTAGCAGAGTTGCATCAGACCACAGAAATTTACCACCAAGTAACCCAGCAGGTCAGATAAGAACAAGAGTGGGGAGGATAGTGAAGCCAGTTAACAGGCTAATCCAGACTATGACACAGAGAAACAAAACGAAAGGCAGTTTAGTCAATGCAGTTGCTAAATCTTTATTCATGTAGGTTTTCTGGGTCATGGAGATTGACTTTTGTTTCTGAGACTGTGTACTATATGTGTTTTGAGACTGACCAAAGTTAAGGTAACATTTACCCAGACATTAGTATGAGGATGTGTATAAGGCACTTTCTTTGGCAAGTGAATATTAGGAGTCTGGCCAACTCCTTTGTTTCATTTTCCTTGTTAGTTAGGAAACATTTGTGTTGCATGAAATATGTCTGCTTGGGTAAATAAGTTGTATGTTACCTGCATATCAGCTTTAACCCAACATCTCACTGTTTTGAGAAGTTCAGGGGGGAGTATGTAGCTGAGTAAATATTTTATTTAAAAAATAAAATATTTTACGTTATAGTATCTTGGTAAACCTTCTCAAACCTGCTTATAACCTCTGTTGCAAAAGTCAATTTTTCAATGTACTTTTAGCCTTGGATGTGAGTCATTTTTGTATAATTTAATTAGTTCCACATTAAGTGTTGTAGCAGGGGACGGTTATTGGTGAGACACACGCGTGACGCAGTTGCGCCTTTCTGGTTAAAGCTACGAGGCTATTGAGCTGGTATCTAGACGCATTGTGATGCTCTCTCCGATTGTTTTAAGCTAGCATCTGTGAAGGTGATTAAACTTGTTTAAAACGGCATAAAACTATAACACAACTTAGTTGTGGACATTTATGAGTTCTGCAGTAGGTGTTGGTTGGTCAAAAAGACGCCAAATTGTGCTGAGATCGGAGATTTTACCTCATTTGCATATTGTTTCACCCGCTGCAGGAGAGAGAGAATCTGCTCAGTCATCCGTGTGTGTGACTCATGTGCTCCCCTTTGTTGATTCACAGGTGCGTTACACTGTTCATATATCTTAATGCACGTTGAGAGAGATAGATTGTACAAAATAAGCATATAAGAACAATGTATTTTAATTGCTTTGTGGTAGTGTGTTTATATGAGTTCCTGAAGAAAAAAAAGTTATTGTAAATGAGAGATTCATTGAAGTTTATCTTTACACTGTATTCTCTTAAAAAAAAAATATTGATGTAATATCAGTGAGTTAATTTGACACAGAGGTGTTTAAAAAAAAGAAAATAAAAAAAAATATATATATATATATGCAGATACTGATTACGGCCTGAGTCCCTGATTCATCTATACTAGCAACCGCATTAAGTCTGCTACAATGGTCTATCTGTGTACAGTGTGCCTTACATATTGGGGCAAACACTGGAAAATCCTAAAGACAACCCTGTTCAATGTGGCATCGATTTCAACATTCTGTGGGTGTAAAAAGCTAGTATTGTCAGTAAGTCATTCCAACTTCATCCTTCAAACAGCCATTAACACACGACGTCACTTAATGGACGAGCAGCTCCACCTGGCCATAACACGCCTTCGGGTCGGTGGCAGGCAGTCAGATGTTAAACGTGAACTTGAGGTGTCGCACTGGTGGAAGAGTGGAACCTATTGCCTCAAGACAACATCATGAGGCTGATGAGCAGCATGATACGTCGCTGTCATTGTGGCAAATGGTGGAAACACCAACTACTGACATTGTCATTTTGTGTTATTTGGAACCTATTGGAACCTATTGCCTCAAGACAACATCATGAGGCTGATGAGCAGCATGATACGTCGCTGTCATTGTGGCAAATGGTGGAAACACCAACTACTGACATTGTCATTTTGTGTTATTTGGGGCTACACTTATGATTGTCTACATTTTTGGGGTAAAGAAATATTACACTAATGAAAATGGGGTTTCTTCTCATTCATTATTAGTAATATCAAAGGATATTTTTACTTATTTCATTAAAATTCAGACCAAATAAGAATAGCACTCATGTAAATAACAATATCCCTAACTTATTGTGAGTAGTGTACATTACCTACTGTAAGTATTGGTTTCATTTGTTTTACTTAGCCCTGCGATGGACTGGCAACCTGTCCAGGGTGTACCCTTTGTACTGTTAATTGAGTTTAAATATGTTGAAGTAGTGCTGCTTTTAATTGAGAATTCTTGGCTACTACCCATCTCTGCTAATCTGGAACAAACAACAAAACTGCTGTAACACTGAGCTCTTTTAAATCCAGGCTAAAACCCCATTTATTTAGAGCTGCCTTCTTCGATAATCACTAGAACATCATTAATTCCAGTCTGGAATGCAGTTTTTTTTTTACCTCTTTATTTTTTCACTGCAAGGTTGTTGTTTTTTTGCTCATTGAGTTCTGTTATCATATAAAACATTTTGAACTGCCTTGTTGAAAATGTGCTATACAAATCAACTTGACGACTTGGCTTCTAGGCTCCTAGAGGGTTCTTTATTTAGGGTCACTCAGAACCTTCTATTGAAGCCTAATTTACTAGTTATAAACTATTTGAGTTGTTGAAAAGTAGGGGTGTTTGATACTCCTATTAAAAAACATAAAATCATCAAAAAACTAAAGTTAAAGACATTCAACAAATGACTGATCACTCAACTAATGGTGAAATAGAGGAATGGAGGAAATACAAAAAGAAACAAAAACCAGAGGAAACCAGAGTCCAGAGGAAAATACAAAAATGGTAAATCAGGCAGGTGTCAACAACAGGAGGATTCGACAAACTAAAACAGATTTAAACTGGAGAGGTGATCACTGAACAAGGAGCAGGTGGTTGATCAGGAACATGGTGCGCCTATGAGGGAAGAAACAAATAAGTTAGAAGGAAGGCAAGGAAACATAAACCAGAATAGTCTACAAACCAGAAACAGAACACAGCCCAACATAAGAAGGAATCAAGATTTAAACCCAGTAGGGAAAAAAGAAACAGGAGCAACATGAAAACATGAAATAAACAGAACACAGATCTGAAGGAAATTACATTTTCAAAATAAAACAGCATTTAAGTTGTATAGAGAATAACCTTTAATAAAGCTGGCCACTCAGAGCAGACGATAAATACCTATAAAACAAAGTGCAGTACATACAAGGAATTTTCAAAATAGGGGATGAAGAGTCACATCTGTTACACTTTAAGAAAGCCTAAAAATATTAGCTTACTACATATCCACCCTTAGAGTGTTTAAAGCATATAATTGAACTTGAATACAATGAGTAGATCAGGAGTTGAGAAATTGATACTCTCAACTGTTGGTACCAAATTGTGCCGAAATGTGCCAAACTACAAAAAAACCTAGCTATTTTTTTTACTAAAGCTCTACTGCACTTCATCAACAGGAATCTTGTTACAGGTAATCTCCACATGTTGATTTCTGATTTTCTACAGTATACATTCTACTGGAGCATATTTTCAATGGTATTGTATACTGTAACGAGAGAAAAATTAGGCAAGAATGAAGAATCTTGTAATTTGTCAATGTTCCAGCTACAATTACTTTGGCACGGTAACATATGGTGTAATCTTACACCTCTGATTAAATCTCACAAACATTGACTTCATTTTGATACCAAAATTGTTTACAGAGTTTGTTTTTGCAGAGAAAAACTAAATTAATGTTGGGCATGTCCTATCTGAGCTAGGAGAGACCCTGGGGGAGGTTAATGCCACTAACTCCCTTTTACAGCTTTCTTTAACATGAAACTTGGGTTATTTTTACTGTTGGTTGCTCCTATGCCAAAAAAAGTGTGACATGAGATTATTTGGATCCATACCTCAGCAGAAATGTAACGTCTAGACTGAACAGCTTGTCACCCATATCTTAGAAACCACATGTGCACCTGCTTATTTTTACTGTGAGAGAATCAAATCAAATCAAACTTTATTTATGAAGCGCTTTTCATACAAGAAGTTGCATCACAAAGTGCTTTACAGATTAAAATGACCCCACATAAAACCACCTTCCCTTCCCTCCCCCACAGATTTAAAAGCATGGTCACAGTTATACCCCCCTCCCCCCAACCCATCTCCCATGCACACACACAGTTAAAAGAAAAGGTAAAAAAGGACATTGGGCCGAGTGCAGATGAACCATGCAAGGAAACGCCATCAGAGGAGCCATCTGCCCCGGCAGCAGTAGATTAACAGCAGCAGCCGAGGCACTGACACAGGGCACCCAGTGGAGGCAAGGCCAAGACCCCCACCTCCACCCAAGTTCCACCCGGAGAGCACCCAGGCAGCTACAGCCGACCACCGCTCCCGGGGCAGAGGGCTCCCACAGAGGAAACACTGGAACGGGGATTAAGATAAATTAAAGTATAAAAAGAAACGGTAAATTAATGTGCTAAGATTGAAAAGTAAAACTGATAAAAATATAATCATATAAAACATCCAAAGCAATTAAACAAACAGTGATAAATAATAATCAGTTAAAAGCTAAGCTAAAAAGGTGAGTCTTGAGCCTGCTCTTAAAAACATGAATATTCTCTGCAGCCCTGAGGTTCTCTGGCAGCCTGTTCCAGAGGTGAGGGCCATAAAACTGGAAAGACGCCTCGCCATGCTTGTGTGTCCTGACTTTTGGGGTGACAAGGAGACGGCTGCCAGAGGAGCGCAGAGACCGCGAAGGTTTATATGGTAAAAGCAGTTCAGAGAGATAAGAAGGCCCAAGACCATTAAGACACTTAAAAACCATTAAAAGAACCTTAAAGTCGATCCTGAAATGTACGGGGAGCCAATGCAATGATTTTAAGACCGGTGTAATGTGCTCCCGCCTCCTGGTCTTCGTCAGGACACGTGCTGCTGAATTTTGTAGTAGTTGTAAACCTGATATACTCTTTTTGGGAAGACCAGAAAGCAGGGCATTACAGTAATGAATTCTACTGGAGATAAAAGCATGCATCAGTGTCTCCGTATTGGCCCGAGACAGAATGGGGCGGACTCTGGCGATGTTCTTTAGTTGATAAAAACCTATTTTAGTGATATTTTTTATGTGAGGAATAAAAGTCAGCTCAGAGTCAAAAATCACGCCCAGGTTCTTCACTTGTAAAGAGAGATTAAAAGACAGTGATTGTAGTTTTGGTAAAAGTTTCTCTCTCTGAGCCTCAGGACCGATGACTAAAACTTCAGTTTTGTCCTGGTTGAGCTGGAGAAAGTTTTCTGCCATCCAGGATTTAATGTCTAAAATGCAGTTAAAAAGTGCATCCATTGGCCGTGTGTCATCGGGAGACATGGAGATGTATAACTGTGTATCATCAGCATAACTGTGAAAGTTAACTCCATGTCTCCTGATGACGCTGCCAAGAGGGAGCATATAAAGGTTAAAAAGCACTGGGCCTAAAATTGAACCCTGGGGCACACCACATGTAATCCTATGGACCCTAGAGGAGCAGGTATCTAAACTTACCATAAAAGTCCTGTCTGTGAGATAGGATGTGAACCATTTGTGAACAAGAGAAATAACAGATAATCGCCAACTGCCTCATCTCTAAAACAACAATTTAGAAGATACTGAAAGCAATATTTGTTGCAAATTTTGATGAGGATTTTTTTTGTATATTTTTTTATAAAAGTATTGTTATACGTTATTATATATTATTAGTATTTATAAGTATGTATATGTAAGTATTTATAAGTATGAGTTGCAAAACTGCCACGCTTGTTTCTTTTGTCATCGTAATTTTAAATAAATGGCTGAACACAGACCTGCAGGGGTCTATTGCTGACCCTCTGAATAATATTTTTATTTAATAAATTCTGCACTCACCTTTGCCATCTTCAGCATCACTGACAAGTAGACAGATGCTGCTCCACATTTGGTTTTTGGCTTGTTTTGTCATTAACCATGGGTGTTTGGGTGTCGACTTTCCTTATTTGGTTTTCTGACCATTTCTGGATTATTTATCATTGTCATTAAGGTTTTATCATTGTGTTCTTTATACACCTCTCCAGTTCAGAGTTCATTCCTTTGTGCTATATTCCATTTTTTTCTGCAATCTTTCCTCTGATCATTTTGTTTTATGTTATTGTTGCTTTTTCTTTTATTGATTTTCATTTTATTGATCATTTTGTTTGTAGTTCAGCTCCCTGTGCATTATCTGTGTTAAGTAGTCTTCTTCCCTCAGTTCCATTGCACAGTTCTCTCCCACAGCTGTTCAACATTCCACTCAATAGACTTACCTGGTTCCTATCTCATCGAGGACATTTGTTCTGTATTTTTACCCCCTCTGTTTCCGTTGTTCAGTGCTGGATTCTTCCGTTAAGCTGCCTTCATTCAGAGTCCTGCTCTCCTTGTGAAATTTAGTCAGTTTTTTCGTCATTAATTTTATTTTCAATGTCATGTGGCTCCCGAACTCCTGTTCCTTATTTCGTCCTGCTGCAACCCCACACTACATGACACATTTCTTCACATTCCAGGTATACTTGCTACGTACTACTAAGCTCTATTTTTTGTAGATTGTGTATCTTCTTTCTTTCACATAATAGTATGATTCTAGTATGTCTATGCATCTGTTTGGCAGCATGATGTGGTGATCCAAATACAGACTGATCTCTGCCTGCATGGATTCCCAGAGAGCTGAGCAGGACAGCTTAAGACTCGTCGAAAAAAAAAAAAAAAGAAACTGAAGAGGGGGGAAAGGAGAAAAGGAAAAAAAAAAAACTACATATCTGGTGTTCATAGCACTCAGAGTTTACAAATTGTTTTTTCCACAGCCAGAAACCATCATGGTGCCACATCATTATGTTACTATCTTAGCATTTCTGCTAACAGATGTCCTATAATCATTATCTTATTTGTTACTTTAATGAACTGAGAGAAAAATAGTGTTTATGAACTCAACAGAAAATAGTGGCAGATCTTTGTGTACACCTGACCTCCCTAATCAACAAAGCAATGAAACCATGATATTTCAGTGCTAATCCAATGTTTTGATATTGAAGCCCAGAGTTTGTTTTATTTGTTTTGTTCTGTTTTGGCTTCTTTAGTCTTAAAAAAGAAAAATATATAAATTCTGGGACTATAATCATAAAGGAGACAAAAGATCTGCAGGTTCTTTGATAGAGGTAATAGTTTTGTGTCCAGCAGGAAATTACAAAATAACTTCTTATTAATGCATTGAAGCACATGTGCTTTATCCTTATCTGATGCTTCTAAAAACTAAAAAAAAAAGCCCATCAAACAATATTTCACTGATATTTACTGAGCAAAAATCGAGGGAATTCTTAGTTTCGATTCATTCAAGAAACAGTAAAAACAGTTGTTTTTTTCTGTTCAACCTGATCACCAATCAGAGAGAATCAAGCAAAAACGGACAGATTCCTATCTCTGTCTGGCTGATTGGTACATTACCGTTACAAATTACAGAGGCTGAAAAAAACCTCCTTTAACAAAAATCCCCGCTTTTGGAATGTTTGGAATCTTTCAAAAATCAAACATTTCATTTCATCCACCCACACTTGATATTTTTCCAATGTATTCAAGATTTCAACGTGATTCAAAAGTGCTATATTTGGGAAACATTTTTAATGGATTTAATGAGCTTGAAGTATTCCTCTTTTAAAATAAAAACTACCATGCTGTTAACTCCTGCAGTTCATTCCAGCCACAGAAAATTGATTTTATATCAGCACTACACATTGGTCGAATTAGTTTCACACTTGGATTTACAACATGTTACACTGTAGCTCATATAAATGTTATTTAATCAATAGTAAAATATAGTGCCATAATAAAAATTTTCATGTCCACACCTATAGAGCATCCTAAATCATGTTTTATGTGCAGCGCTCTGTGTTTTCTTCAGGAAGAAGTAAAGCAACTTTAAACATGTGGCTCTGACATGTTTGAATGAATATAGTAGCTTAAGCTCTTTTTCTGATTGCATTACTACATTAAGTTTTAAAACCTTCTATTGTAATTAAAATGGTTAGTACGTACGATAAATAAACAGAACAGTTGAGGTGCTTGGGTAAAACAGGGTTTAAATCCAGTCCGAAATGTTTATAGCTAAAGGAGCACTGCAACAAGACACATCATCATAATCATGTCCAAGGCTCACTGGATAAGTAATTCTGGTTTGATATTGCTGCACTGGACCATTTTGGTGCAAAGGCAAATGTCTTACAATTTAGAATGACATGAATTACCAGGCTTAGTGAATCACACCATGTTAGGACACAGCTGCCAGAAACATTTGTATTTTCGTCTCTCATGAGAAGGACAACAAACAGCCAGTGTTTTGTTGGGTGCCACAAAGCAAGCAGAATTGGTGTAAGGAGCACTGCCTGCTGGCAGCAATCTTCCTTGTTATTATCCTGCCACAACTTGAAGGAAAACAGCATCAGCTGCAATCTAAGTCACCTAATTGTAAATCATGTTTATTTCTGTATTTTTTATTGTGCAGCTCCAAAGCAAATGCAAACCATCTCCAGTCTGAGACAGATGCAGCAGTATCCTCACAGATTTCCATGCAAATATTTGCGGATGTTAAATGTGCACAAACCAGAGTTAGTGCTTCTTTCCAACTCAGTAACTATACAACAGGGCAAAACTGGTACTAAATAAGGTAAATCAAATTAAAACCAATCTGACGTAGTGTGTTCAAATTTAAATCAGTGATTATGCCAGTGTTTATGTATTCTATGTAAATCACAGCCAAAGGAATTATAGTCACAGTACTTAAGGACTGGAGCAGTTTGGGTCATGCAGATTACACAAAGAAACTAGTGAATTTAATTCACAAACCTGTGTCAACCTCTGTTTTTTAACTGTTTTGCTTTCACTACTTGCCATATTTCTGCAATAAATTCATAAAACAGAATGCACTTAATTCACACGGATTTAAACCCACACACAAATTCTAGCAGATGAGATTAATTTTCACTTACTTCTGCTACAGGTGGCAATTGTTCTCTCTAAAGCAGGGTTGTCCAAAGTCAGTCCTAGAGGGCAGGTATCCTGATGTTTTATTTATTTCCCTAGTTCAACACAGCTGAATAAAATGATGGTTCATCAGCAGGGCTTTGCAGAAGTTTGCCATGCTGAGGGAGATAGGTGGGCCATTTGAATCAGCTGTGTTGGAGCAGAGACAGATGTAAAACTGGTAGGACACTGGCCCTTGAGGACTGGAGCTAGCTGGATACCCATGCTTTAAAGCCGGAACAGATAGAAAGAGATCAAAGAGATAGAAGAAAAAAAATTGACCTAAGGTCAGGACACATTCGTCAGAACTTTAAGAACATCTGACTGGAGGAATCATTTCAGACTGTTTTCTAAATTAATTAGTCTAAATGATGCGGTGGGTTGTAAAAGAAAAGGATTCATCCTGTTACCATTCACTTGGAGTTAAAAAGCACTGATCAGATTCTAAAATCGTTGCACAGAGTCTATAAAAATACAGTGTACCAATTAAAAAGACACTCTGATTGAACATCCCTAAACTCACTTCTGTTGTTTCGCTCTCGCTGAGGGGGACCAGGACACTTCGGTTTGGGTCAGTAGTGAAATACATATCTTTGATTAGAAAAGTTAACTTGAGTGAGAAGCTTCTTTTCGATGTTGCACAAGCATAAGGTTTGGATAATGTATTAAAATGTTAACATGTTAAAAACAGTTTAGACAATCCATTTAGTTTGAACAATTAAAAGCAAAACTATCAGGCCGACTTCATTGTGGGAGAGGAGGACTTTGAAACTTTGTGATATCACTTACCTGGGTTTTGGAATGCGTCTGATCCACATGAATGAGATTAGCAAAATTTAAAAAGTTTTGAACATAGAAATGAATATGAATGTGGAGCAGACTGAGGACTGAGCACTGAAAGGAGGAAGCAGAAAGGTGAGGATTGTTTAACAAAGAAAGTCCTGGTAATAATGGTGAACATCTTACAGATTGGAGTGGAAACACCAGAGAGGTATGAGTGGAGTCTGGTCAAGGTGAGTGTGGTGGAAACCCGTGAGCGGTGATGACGATCCAAAGGAAATGTTCTGGAGGAACTGAGGGTGACTGGAGATGTGAGTAACCTTTGGACAGGGGAAGTTCACAGAATATGGAAATGACAAATAGCTCACTTTTATTGAGAGGAGGGACAGGAGGCACACAGATTATGGTGTTTGCGATGAGTAAGGTGAGATCCAGAAGTAACAGTTCCTGAAGGTGAAAGCGCTTTTTACAGTGGTAAGGTGTCCCGTTGGGCGGAGAATGACTTGCAGTAGGATTATGGTGACAAAGATGAAGCTGATGACCAGTCATGAAAGGAACCAGATTGTAAACAGAGCAGAGCTTGAAGTCGAGGAAACAATTATTCTCTCTCATTTCCTTGAGTGGAAACGTGAGAGAATAACAAAGCTTGAAGGAACATCTTGGATTCCCCGAGGGCAACACTCAGGAGTTGAAGGACTATTCCAATGTTAAACCTTGATGATTTGCAGGTGTGTCTGAGCACACCTACTGGTGACAGCCCACAAAGGGATAACTGTCTCCACTGTGTCCTCCAGTGTGGAACCTGAGGAACGGAGGAAGATGCAAAAGCCACCACACACCAGAAGACAACAAACCAGACTCCTGACAGTCTGTATTATTTTTTATCTCTGCCAAAATTACCTCCAGATGTTAGCAGATGGTATTTTTTCCACTCAAATTGCATAGGACAAACCACTCTGGTGAGCAGGAATGCCAAGCGGTTTGTTCTGGCTGTAATAATACATAAATATTGATTTGTTTTTTTCTCTACATGCATGATTAATGCCTCATTTAAATGTGGGCAAATTCCATCCACCCAGAAATTTGCTCTTTTAAAGTATTTTTAGAACAGTTATACCTATGTTTTAAAATTAGAAGAATTAAAAAATTTAAAAGTGCAAATATATATATATATATATATATATATATATATATATATATATATATATATATATATATATATATATATATATATATATATATATATATATATATATATATATATTTGCGCATTTTTAAAAATCCACTTCACTCATTTGTTTAGAAAACCCCTTCCTCTTGTCAGATGTTAGAGTTTAGAGAAATGTCTTGTCGGATGTGGACCTGGTGCTCTCTGTTAAATAAAATAATAATTGTAAGTTAAATATTTATTGTCTCTTTGTTCACTTCAGCATCTGCTGCAATTGTGAGTGGAGAGTAGACATCTGCAACCAGATGCAAAAAAACAAGTGCAAAATGTGTGCTGGACTTGATGAGTGTGTTTGTGCATGTATTTGATGCATTCTGTGTCAAAGTGCAGCAATAAAGCAAATAGAGCAGGCAAAACAGCTGGAGTTTGTACAGTTCTGTAAATTTCCTCCACTGTGTATTTCTCCCCCTCATTTTTAAACGAAACTCTCAGTTCCTAAATTAGAACTAATACTTAATATTTAATTAATTTAAATATAAAATGTATACTGGGATATTCTGAAAAGGTCCTATGATAAAAAGTGACCAGGTTTGTCTAATAAAAAAGAAAATAAACATTCAGATTATTTGATCACACAATGAAGTCATAAATGTCCCGTTTATAGTCTGTAATTAAGCAAAATTTTGGCAGCCAAGCTTTTAGGAGGAATTAACACCAGATTAAACAGAATGAGCACAATTTTAAATGAAATTACACAGCTTTGAAATCAAATTTTGTTAAGTTATCAAACAGTAATGAATACAAAGCAAAATAATGTAAGAAATTAAATAACCAAAATCATATTACTTCAACACACTGCTTCAATTTCCAGCAAGAAAATATTTCATTATACTTAATGTCATTACAGACTAATTGCGGTATGATGCGAGGCTGCTCCACCCTTGATCTGCCTCTGGTTGGTAAATGAGCCTCACTGCTAAACTGGAGTAGAGCATAAAACGCTGAAAGTCCAAAAAGTGACTGTAATCAGAAAAGTTGCACACAGGGTATGATTTATTGGGAGGTCAGGGGTTCATTTTTTGTTTATAAAGATAAAGACCTTTTGGTGCAGAGACATCAGTGTCACATGCACTACTCACAATAAGTTAGGGATATCATGAGAGACTCAGTGGATGTCATACATATGGTGTTTGTTTCACTTCAGAAATTTTTGGGATAGGGAGGCAATTGTATTGGGATGATAGACACACCTCATTTTGTGTTTTCCACACAATGGTCTCATTGTGTTCAGTGTGCCTTTCATATTGGGGCCAACACCAACAAATACTAAAGACAACCCTTTTCAATGTGGCATTGATTTCAACATTATGTGGGTTTAAAAAGCTGGTATTGTCAGTAAGTCATTCCAACTTCATCCTTCAAACAGCCATTAACACACGACGTCACTTAACGGACGAGCAGCTTCACCTGGCCATAGCACGCCTTCGGGTCGGTGACAGGCAGTCAGATGTTAAACGTGAACTTGGTGTGTCTCAAAGTGTCTTCAGTTTGTGACAGACCCAGGAGTGGAGCCCCACGAGTAACAGACCGCAACGATGACCAGTACCTAAGGACCTATGCAATCAGACATCATCATGCAATGCCACACAGCTCCAGGCCCGTTTACAAGATGTGAGGGGTACTAGGGTTTCCAGACAAACCATTCACAACCGGCTCCACCGCTTTAGCTTGAATGCCAGGCGACCGTTGCAGGTGACTCCACTGACACCAAGAGACCACGTGAACATTTGCAATGGGCTCAAGACCATGTGACCTGGACAATGCAGCAGTGGTCTAAGTCCTGTTCACTGACGAGTGTCGGGTCACCTTGCACAGAAATGATGGTCGTCAGCGTTGCTGGAGAAGGCGAGGTGAGCGATACGCTGAGGTCAACATGGTCCCCAGGGTTAGCTTTGGTGGAGGAGGTTTAACAGTTTGGGGAGGCATCACCAGTCAGTGCAAAACTGATTTGGTTATTGTAGATGGCTCAGTCACTGCATGTTCTTACCTCAGCGACATCAAGGAACCCATCATCATTCCCCAATTCTGCCAGCACAACCCCAACTTTTTGTTCATGGATGATAATGCTCCACCACATCGTAGCAGAATTGTCAAAGCTCGACTTAAGGAAGTCGGAGTGCCTCATATGGTATGGCCAGCAATATCCGCTGACCTGAACCCCATAGAGCACGTTTGGGACCAGCTGAAGCAGAGACTGGATGATCGTACCCCACCCCTACTTGACCTGGCAGAACTGTGTGTCCCACTGGTGGAAGAGTGGAACGTATTGCCTCAGGACAACATCATGAGGCTAATGAGCAGCATGATACGTCGCTGTCAAGCTGTCATTGTGGCAAATGGTGGAAACACCCGCTACTGACATTGTCATTTTGTGTTATTTGGGGCTACACTTGTTATTGTCTACATTTTTGGGGTAAAAAATATTACACTAATGAAAATGGTGTTTCTTCTCATTCATATTATTATTAGTAATATCAAAAGACACTTTTACTTATTTCATTAAAATTCAGACCAAATAGGAATAGCACTAAAGTAAATAACAATATCCCTAACTTATTGTGAGTAGTGTAAAACTGCAGCTTACCCTTAGATCAAGATTGTTTGCATTGTCTATGTACTACCAAAGGCAAATTTCAAAATGTCCTGTTAACAATTTAGTGTGAAGTTGTACAATATGTAACTGACATCCAGTACACTGTTTAAAAGACAGATATTTTAATTTTCTTAGAATACCAACATTACTTATATTAGCTAAAGCTGGCTTTTAGCTGATCATGGCATTTCTTTAGACAATTTGTCATTTCTTTCTCAAAAGTGAGAAGCTTACATACAGAAAGAGTATTACAGCCAAGGATACATGGGAGGTTCCTTGATGCCTTCCTTCGGTCAAAAACTTCCCAGAACACAGCGCGGTATTTTCAAAAAATATGGCAGATCAGGACCTTGCATCAGCTACTTTGGGAGTGAATTTCCAATTTAAATGTAAGTCAAGTAATTGTAGCTATCGGAAAATGTTTCTGAGATCCAAAGCAGTTATCTCCTTTGGTGTTAGGGTTAGCTACGCTACATAGTAGCACAGTAGCGTAGCTACTACGCTACTACGATGGGCGGGATGTAAACAGGGCGCTTAAGCAAAAGGAAGGCTCTGGGCAGTGTTGTATTCTACTTTTTTGTGGCTATTTTTTATTATGCAGTACATATGTTTTAACTATATCTTTAAGTTAGCGTTTAGAAGTAATAGGCCTGTTTATATTATTCAGGGTAGTAAAACATGACTCTTTACCAGTATTTTATGGGTTTAAGGTTTTAAGTAAACAAACTCTTGCGTAAAGATATGAACTGAAAGCAGGGAGGATCGGTTATAACTCTAGTTCATGTTACAACCCTAGTTCATGGTACGGTCAGGAGACCTGGAGAAAATAAATGACCTGTCAAGATGTAGAAGGAGGAGAGAGGAGTCATGTGATATTTTCTTTGTTCTTCTGTAATAAAAATGGTACACCCTGGTACAGAAGCGAGTCAGATCTTTTCTGGCTCCCATCTGCAGGTGCGTCCACTGTGAAACAGATATCTGTTTGTGTGTGTTGTTTTACTCTCTGTCTCTCAGTTCTGGGTCTTATTTTGAAACAGTTCCCGCCGGGGTTTTGGAGTTCGGCGCCCCCACCTCTCTGAGTAGAAAGTGAGTTGCAGAGCATATTACGGTACGAAGCCGACAGCAGCCATGGTCACGTGAGATAAGACTGTTCCATTTAACCGTTTTCTTTGACCAAAGAAGGACAGTGTCCTCGTAAGCGAGCCAAGGCATTGCATTGAGAAACACCAACCGCCTCCTTGTGAACGTGCATACGGAAGTACGTACATGCGTCATTACGTCATGGCACGCTCTCTCTCAAGCACCCCTGGCTGTTCGGACCTGAATAACCTCTTAAAAAATGGAATTGCAACCGCAACATGCAACCGTGGCAAAAAGTTCTGGAGTCAATTGTATCATCAGGACATGCAAAAACTGACAATGTATTTAAAAAAATGTTTTATTTTAACAAAAATATTACATTATGCAGCTTTAAAGCTCAGTTTGTCATGAAATGTCAGCTCCAGAGTCCTGAAGGCCTGTGCATAGCAGCTCTGTGGGATTCTGCAGCACCTCTTCAACCTTGGCCTGAACCAGGAGAAGGTCCCAGTGTTGTGGAAGACATCCTGCCTTGTTCCAGTACCAAAAAGAACTCACCCATCAGTCATCAATGACCATAGACCTTTTGCCCTGATATTCCACATCATGAGGGTCATGGAGAGACTCCTGTTGGCACACCTGAATAACCAAACAAGAACGTATCAGGACCCACTGCAGTTTGCTTATCGCTGTGGAGTTGGAGTTGAAGATGCCATCATACACCTGCTTCAACCAACCCACTGTCATCTGGACAAAGCATCCAGCACTGTGAGGATCATGTTCTCTGATTTCACCAGTGCATTTAACACAATTCAGCCTGATTTGCTTTGTCAGAAACTCCTGAAGACACAGGTGGAGCCCTCAACAATCGCCTGGATCAATGACTACCTGACTAACAGACCACAGTTTGTGAGACTGAAGAATTGTGTGTCAAACCAGGTGGTCAGCAGCACAGGACCACCACAGGGGACCGTACTCTCACCATTCCTTTTCACTCTGTACACCTCAGACTTCCAGTACAAATCAGAGACCTGTCTTCTGCAGAAATACTCAGATGACTCTGCAATTGTCGGGTGTATCAGAGATAGACAAGAAGCTGAATACAGAGAGCTGGTGGACCGCTTTGTGACATGGTGTGGAAACAATTATCTTACCTTGAATGTGAACAAAACAAAAGGAGATTATTGTAGATTTCAGAAGAAACAGGGATAAGCCAAACATTGTTTCCATCATGGGAGAAGAAGTGGAGGTGGTTGAGGAGTATAAATACCTCAGAGTTTACCTTGACAAAAGACTGGACTGGAGACTGAACAGTGAAGCCGTCTACAAGAAGGGACAGAGCAGACGGTACTTCTTGAGGAAGCTTAGGTCCTTCAAGGTTTGCAGCAAGATGCTTCAAATCTTCTACAAGTCTGTTGTGGAGAGTGTAATCTCTTCAGCTGTCATCTGTTGGGGTATATAAATAATTAACTATATGCGCTATACCAACACTTAATTTCCCTATGGGATCAATAAAGTATTTTTGAATTTTGAATTTGAATTGAAATGTATTAACAGAGAAAACAATGATCTTAAAAAGTTCTGCTCTCTGACTTTGCACTGCTGCTGGTTATCATGACCAATTTAATCATCCTATCAGGACTCATCTGAAGGTTTGTGAGGCTAATCGGAAAAGCTCTGTTATTCCTTTCATGAACAAACGAGTCCTCTGACTGCTCAAAATATAACCTTTTGAGTCCTGTATCCAATAACTACCTAATTTTGGCAAAGATTAACTCCTGGTAAAATTTTATTAATTTCCCATGAAATTGAATCTTATAAGAAGGCTAAGACTGCTATGGCCCGAAGGTTAAAAGCAAAACAGTTGATGACGGTCATTGTTACAGTCAGCGGAAGAACAGTGTTGAAATTCATGAGAAGCCTTTGATTTGAAACGTTGACGCAACACCTTATTTTACCCACTTTTCCCTTTGAGTTCTCATTTTTCTCAGTCATTATCCTCCTGTGTAGTGAGACTTTTTTAGCTGATCACAATTTGTGCTACATGCTCCTTACAGGTGGGTCACCAAGGTAATCTACTCTGAGGTGACAATGACTCAGTCAACCTTTTTTAAACTTTTTAATAAAAAGTTTAAAAATGTCAGAGAGCAATCATAAAAGGTATTCCTGTTCCCATTTATTCAAAAATTCAAGATTTCCCTGACCCACTTAACTGAAATTTCCACCAAGATCTGACAGTTGAATAGAAGAATGGAACAGAATAGAATAGAATAATCCTTTATTGTCCCACAAAGGGGAAATTCAGCTGAAACAGCAGCAAAGTGACAAATAATAGAAGCATTCACGATCAACATTAAGGACACAATTACAAAAAGTAAAGTACTGTGCAGTTATTAAAAAATAAAGTAGCGTACTCAGATTAGAATGTGCCACTGAGTAGGATCATTTAAAAACCGTGAATATGTACAGAATGTGCACGTGTAGCGGTGCAATAAAAAGTAAAAAAATAAAACATATTATTTACAAGAAGTTTACTGAAAAACTGATATGCAAATAGCAGTGACAGTGATAGAGTAACAGTGAGCTAAACAGTGCATTATACAGCAGGGGTGTAAACATTATTGAGTTTGTTGGGAGCAGTTCTGGTTGTACATTCTAACAGCTGCAGGGAGGAAGGACCTGCTAAAACACTCAAAACGCTAAAATACGCAGTCTGTCCCTAAAGGAGCTCTGCAGCTCAGCAACATGTTCATGCATCGGGTGGGAGACTTTGTCCAACAGTGATGTTACTTTGGCCAGAGTCCTTCTGTCTCCCACCACCTGCACTGGATCCAGGGGGCACCCTAGAACTGAGCTGTCCTTCCTGATGAGCTTATCCAACCTCCTCCTCTCAGCTGTAGATAAACTGCTGGTCCAACATACGACACCATAAAAGATGGCTGATTCCACTATAGAGTCTAAGGCAGGTTTCTAAAAGTAACATGTTCTGAAAATTAGGGGAGAGGCGTGATTTATGAGACAATGTGACATACAAGCCAGAAGTGTTTTTAAGCAGAAAGAACTGATAAAAAAATGTGTGAGCCTAGATAATTCTGAGCATGGACAAAAGGAGTTGGGGGGGCTTGAAGGAGAATAAATTGACCAAATAAAAAAAACGACACAATTCACCTGTTTTATCTGTAAGTAGCCATGTCAAGAATATCTTTCAGGGGCTGCGCTAAATAACTACTATTGATAATGTGTGAAAAGCTCACAAACACACATGCTCAAGATTGAATTATGGGCATGGAAGAAACAACAGAAAATGTAGCTGGAAGCCATGTTTGTCAGGTCTACAGGAATAAGTCTGGGGTGCTCTGGAAATCTCTGTGGAGATGGAATAAATGTGCGTGGCTGAGTGCATGAATGCAGTAAATAAGTGTGAGGTTATGTTGCACAGGACGGCTGGTCAATTTTTATGATTCCTTTTTTTTAAAGACCTTCAACTTAATTGAGCTCTCTATGTTAACTGAACAAAGCTTACAAATGCAAACTAAGTCTGTTGATTCTGATGTGAAATGCTAAAATCATAGAAAAAGATAGACTGTCTGGGACAAGAACCAGGCACAAAGTTGGAGTCAATGACTAGAAGCTTGTTCAATACACATTTTGTGCAAAAAGCCTCCAGTGAGATCTGATGCTAAAAAAACACAATGTTTCAGCTCAAAGAGTAAAGAGATTGGTTACAGCTTTTCGAGACTTCCCTCATACCTGCAACACTCTCCAGTTCAATTTGGCATATCCACATATGTTCCCTTGCCAAAAAGGGAAACATAATCCCTGTAGTGTGTTCTGGCTCCTCCCCAGGCCCTCATCCCTGTTGGACCAATCCAGATGTCATCTAATAGGTAGGCACATCATAAGATTTCCAAACCAACTCAACTGACTCCTTTCAACCACAAGCTCTACTCCAAGTTCCCAAGAGCAAAGCTCCTCTCCCTGTCTACAAGGCTGACTCTGGCAATACACAGGATGCTATTATAGCTGTTTGGATCCAAAATCAGTAAAGAAGAGGTTCCAGTTTATCTACCCAGCTTATCTACCCGCTTTCTGTTCTATATTCACACATTCACAAGACACCACAATCCTTTAATTCCGCCGCTTCAGGAAAAAACGGACCCCCAACCTGGAAGGAACAATCCACATTTAAATGTCAATATCAATGAGATACAAAAAAAAAAAAAAAAAGTTTTACTTCCTGTTACTTGCTGCCATGTTGGCCAAGCCCTAGTGCTTTCTTTCCAACATAAAACACAGTTCAGTCTAAATCTACACTGCACTTCTTTTTTAAGGTTTCCCTGGTGGTGCGAGTTCTTCATGCTTTATGATTCATATGCTTTAAGAAACAGTCATTTATATATAAAACAAAGGAAAAAGACAGAAGATAAAAGATGTGTGCACAAAAGGAGTTCTGAGAATAGACATTATATAACATATGGTTCGGTTATTTTTTTCTATTTTACACATATGATGCAAGGATTACATTGAACAGCTGAAGATACTGCATTTTTAAACAATTAATACGAGTCACGAGTCTTTTATGACTCACACCAAATACCTGTATGATGTTAAATTATACTCCATGTGTTACTTCCAGCATTTCTGTGATCCTTGATGATTCACCGTCTGGTGTAAAAAAAGGCTTCAGTGGTATTCTGCGAGGAGTCTAACATAACCTGAACACTGGACCTCAGGGAAAATTTAGCAGGCAGTCTCTGACATCTATAAAATTTGACTTGCCTCCACAGTTTTAGCTGCACCTGCTGCCACACATACAGATGGCCTCGTGTTAGCTGGCCACCAGCAACTCAGCGACCAAATGCACTGCATGAACAATCAGGCAGGGGGCCTTTATCAGGGCTGAATATTAGCCATCAAACTGTTCACAAGCTTCAAAGTGAATCTGCAGCAGAAAAGCTTTGTTTTCGAAAGAAAATATATGGTTGTGTTCAACTAACGTTACGCTAAAAAAATATTTATTTTGTGTTTTGAAAGTCAATTTAAGAGATAGGAAACCCTTTAGGCCCTCTTCACATCAGATCTAAAAGGCCTTCAGGATTGTTAAACCATGACCGCATCAGATCAAATCTTAGAAAATCTCATTTCAGGCAGCTGTGACCCTACTGCTTTCTTAGTGCTCAGATTTTGCCATGAATCGTTCCAAACGGTACCGAAATGCCACTGTAGAACAACTACACCGGAATGCCTCCTCAAAATCTACCCTTTTCGGACTATTGAGAGCACCTGAACATAAGGTGCACCAGCTAAATTTTAAAAGAAAATAAATGTTGTACATATATAGAGTACACCTGAATATAAGCTGAAACTTTTTCATGTTGTAACGTGAGATATTTTCACAGAAAAATGTTACACAAAAGATTTTTTCAATTACCTTCGCCAAGAGGTAATGTTTTGTGCTCATGTGTCAGCAACATCACTTAGAAAGTTATAGATGGATTTGTCCGCAATAGGACCAGGAACAGCTGATTAAATTTGGGGGTTGATCCGACATGAAGAGTGTGTCCACCAGCGCACAGTGGTGCTAACCTCCACTCCTCTCCCGTGTCAGAGAGCTCACAAGCAGCTCCCCTCACGCAGAAGCCCCAAATCTCCGCTCTCTGCCAGAGGAGCGCAGCCATACATCTCATTCACAGACATTTTATTGGAATGTACAGAAAGCTAGAATTCAATGACAACATGGGGACGAGGGGTATGAGTGGCCCTGGCGGAGGTCTGAGTGCTTTTCTAGTTTTAATTTAAGACTTGCTTTTTTTCTTTAACTCTGCCTGAAAATCGTCAGTACGGCCCCAACCCAACATGACAGTAACATGTCTGGTTAGAAAATAAAACATACATTTAGCCTACCAGAAAAGTCATTGGTTGCTATCTTCCTCTTCCTCACTAAAGCCACTGAAGTCATCTTCTTCAGTGTCTTTATGTCCTCTGAAAGCTTTTGTCGTCTTTTTACACTGACTCAGTTCTTCCCGCTGCCTCCTTCAATGTCTCACCATCATTGATGTCAAGCTTACATGCAGTAGCTCTATTTCCTTCTTTGATGGTCAGTTCGATTGCCTTTAACTTAAAAGCTGCATTTCTTTGTGTGTTTTCCATGATCAGGGTGTGTGCATGAAAACTACCAGTAGTGTCCTATTCGGAGCATAATCTTTCCCTACACGTCTGTCTCACTTTTGCACTTCCTGCTATTGTGCCCCTAGGAGGCCGTTAGCCAGTAAAAAAAATCTCTAAATTAGTCGCATTGTTCTATAGGACGCAGGGTCCAAACGTGTGAAAAAAGTAGCGACTTATAGTTTGAAAATTATACGGTATTCGGTATATATATATATGAAAAGTTTTTGCACCAGTTTCGACAGTTTCAGATTTATCATGAAGGAGGAAACACCACCAAAAATTTGAACAGCTCATCGGCAGATTGAGTCAGTGTAGAGGGGCTTGGTTTGTCCAGAGCGCTGTTACCTTAAGGTTATATTTAAGATTGTGTAACTGTATTAGGTCATGACAGTAAACTCTTTAAGCCCTTGCAGCAGACAGCAGCAGAACCACCATGCATGATAGGTAGCGCAAAAGACGACACCCAAGGGCAACTGATTACAATGCATTTTCTCTAGCGCTGCTAAATATCCTTATGAAAACAACCTAATTATTTATGTTCTCCTGAATCAATGTTTATGTAATCATAAGCTATAAATTGGATTGAGTATTGCTTGTGTTAATGTACTGACTTTAGCTGAAAAAAATCAATGCTACCTCATCCTGTTTTAGGTATTTGTGTAGATAATGTTAATATCTAGGTAAATCAAGTTTAAACCAAAAAATCTCACACGTACTATACAAATTTATATATATATATATATATATATATATATATATATATATATATATATACACAAATTCCATAGTACATTGAACAATGATAAATAAAGTCCGTCCGTCCATATCAATAACAAGCAAATTCTAAGTTACATGGTATTCTCCATTATTACATTTCAAGTAAGACTCACATTGCATCAGCCATCTTCAATAGTGTAGTTTAATGGAGCAGCAGCTTATTAACAGGTGAGAGGAAGCAGTTAGATAAACTCATCAGAAAGGCGACCTCTGTCCGAGGATGCACCCTCGACCCAGAACAGGTGGAGGGACTCAGAAGAACTCTTGAACAATGTGTCCTACCCCATGCATGAAGCTGGTGCACAAAGGAGTGTTACTGCAGGCCTTTCCTCCCAGCTTATGTTATCTTCTCTTAAATAGTCTGTTGTAGTTTTTATGCACAAATATACGTACATGTTTTGTCAATTGTTTTTTAAAATTGTCCTACCCAGCTCCACACTGAATTCCCCACTTAGGAACTATAAATGCTATTTCAAAATGCCGCAATAAAAACCAAATTGTTTCCCTTTGGAGCCATACTAATGATTGAACTGAGGCTTAATTGTCATTCTGAATTCTGAGTTTTTTGTTTTGTTTATTTACATAAAATTATACGTACTTCCTTTTATTTAGGTTTGTCATTATGGAGGTGCCACTTTACACATATTTCATACCTCAAAGTTTTAACAATTGTTATTTTTTGTTTACATTTAATTCCATTTTGTTTACACAAAACAAACTAAAATTATATAAAAGTTGCTGTCTGGAGGAACATTTGTTATTTAGATCACCAGATTTATTTATTACAAATAATATAGTAATTACTTTTCTAAGACTTTTACTCTCCATCCACTGTCAAATGTGCAGATGAGATTGTCATTATTATTCTATATGTAATATTGACTCTGCTGCTTTTGTCACAATTCTGTGCATCCCATATCATGGACCCAGCAGTCCACAGTAAGGTTCTGGTTCATCCCATGGCTTCATAGACACTTGGATAACAACAAGGTCATGTGAAGTCATGCTTCTGGTGTCAACTCTGACAGATGTTTTATTCTTTTCCCTCTTTCCAGTTGTAGAACAGCAGCAGCACTTCAGGGATGCACAATGCACTTAGAGTCCTCGACATGTTGTGGGGACTTTACATACATCTGTTGTGTTGTGTTAACGTAGAGCTCTTGCTCTCTTTCTTTATAAATGATGACATTTTTAAGATTTTTTTTTTGTATTTGGATCCTCAATAGGTGTAAATAATTTGATAGTGTTAACCTGCTCAGCTTTCTGAGAAGACACCTGTGGGGCTGGAAGCACTTCAGAGACCCAGTTTCTGCACTGATGTCAAACTGGATCTGAAGTCATGTTCTCAACATTTGGACATATTCTACATCCCTGTCATTGCAACAGATAGTTTGTCCAAACCTCTTAAGAGCTAAGAAACAGACAGACCATTGTTGTTAACCCTGCATGCCTTTGGAAAAGAGCAGTTGTTTTTATAGCCATACATTTCCTTTGATTTTCTGCAGGAATTAAAACACGCCATGCCGTGGACCACTCCACGAAAACCTCAGTGGATAAGTCCGCTCCATTACTTGGGACTTGAAAGTTTCTTAAAACATTCCTTTTAATATAAGTGAGTACAAGGAGTTTGAGAAATTGGATAGCCTGTGTACAATTGAACCTGGCCTTTGAAAAACATAAGAGACAAAATGAAGAACAATGTTCCTTTGTAGAATAGTAATCCAGTAACCCCTTTTCTTGATTGTTTCCTCTGATTGAATCTGGTCCAAGTACACTTAAGAAAACCTCCCACTAGAATAGACAATATCAAAGGCATTTCTCTGTCAGGAGAACATGAGTATTTATCTTTATATTCCTGGACATTCTCTTGGTGCAGCTGTGATGGAGAGTGATGTAAAGATGTGCAATGCATCCAATGCAGTTGGGTGTATCATAGCGGCTTCAAATGCAATAATTAGGAAACTGTGCGAGTGCCTCAAAGAACAACTCTTTTAAAAAGCATGGAATAAAAAAAAAAAAAGTTTAAAAATACAAAAATTTATCTTAAGAATTCATGATTAACCGTTTTAACACAGTATCGTCCCAGGATGGCCTTGAGCACTCTCTTTCATATTGAACAATTAAAATTTCAACACAACAAATACAGCAAATGGAAAAACATGAGCAAAATATTTCCAACAAAATTATTTGTAAAACAAAAGCTGTTCAAAAGGAAGCAGTGGCTTTTCCGGTCATGTCCCTAGGCTTATGTGCAATTTCTTAATCAAAATGTAACGGTTTAAGTTCTGGACCAAAAGCAGAAACCACAACCCAGTAAAGGTTAAATAGGTTTTACTGATAATAAACAGCTGGAGTGGAGTGTGTTGTTGAGGAGTGAGACTTGTGGCTCTGTGTTTCTGTGATGCAGTTTCATTATTATGGAACCCTTGAATTTCAAGGTATATGGAGTTTGAAGTTTGATGTTGTGGTCTCTGTAGAGCAGTGCATAATATTTTCTAACAGGAAAGTATTGCACATTTGTGAATCAGGTTATGGTAGGTGTCTGAAGACTAGAAGAACCTTATTTAGTCTACCAGTATACACGACCTTAGCTTTGAAAAATAAAGGTATATTACGATTATGTTGATCATAGCATAGAATCATCAAGTTGTGCTACCCCTAAATTGTTTAAAGTAGGATAATTCAGAGTTTCAGTCCATCAGTGACTATTGGGTGTTCTGCTATTGTTCTAAAACAACGATTTAGGCTATATAACATTAACTAACCTTTATTTGATCATTTTTAAGTGGTTCTGGATCTATTATTTTAATTAAGAAATCAGATATTGTAACAGTTTCTTTATGCAAAGTTATATTTACGAAAGTTCATTGTAGTTTCTGACCTTTAAAAGTAGTTTTTGATGGGGCATCACTGACTGACAGAGGTAGTTCAGATGGGACATGGTAGATTTTATAGCATATCAGTTTTTTCAACATAAGTACAACGAGCATTGATAGCTAATTGCACTTTGCTATCCTATGTAACTACCTTATTTTCCTGTAGCTCCTACAAAATGATTTGTTTTGAACAAGGGTGAGATGATCCCTAAATTAAAATGATATTGATGACTAAATGATTGAATGCATGCGCCAAAATGCAATTTAAAAAAGTACAGTAAAATTACTGTGACACAGTATTGTAACCAATCATTATCAAAAAAACAATTAATGGATTCATATTGTAAAAGTCCAAGACGATGCAGTTAACATAGTGCTGTTAATATGACGAATAATCGAAGAAGTACCTGCGATGCATTTGTTCTTCACAGGTACTGATGTCATCAGTAACACATTGATGAAGCCATTAATATTACATAATTCAATGTAAAAACAGCTTAGAGACCCCACCTTGCCTCTCTCACTTATATTGCTGCAACAGCTATCCAAATGGTTTCTCATCTGTATTTCCTGTTGTTTTATGGTGTACATTGGTGTGTTGAGCATCAAATGTTGCAAACTTGATCCCAAAATGACATTCAAGCGTGTAAGGCTTTGAAAAGAATACCTTCACTCCTCCCTTGCACTTCAGCATTGTGATTATCACGGCATGCTGTCGGGGTCTATTCTGTTTTATTCTTCGCATTAATATTGTAGCAAGTGGTTTAGGCCATAAATTACAGCAACATGCAGCACTATTTTGGATAATTCTCCCCATACTCTCCAGAAACACATTTATTTTCTCCAGTCTACTTTGCTGTTGTACATACACGGTGATGAAACACTAGTGGCAATACTGAATTACATATTTCTACTGCTCCTGCCCACCTGAAATTACAGACACACAGGCAAAACAGCTTAACATGATTATCGCTGCAGGCTATCATAACAAATATATTCAAACAGAGTTGGGCAAGATAGGATAGATAAGTTTATTTTGCTTTTCAGCTCAAGTGATGTATGCAACCTGCACAACCTTTCCATTTAATATAAAATACATATCAATTATTGCCTAACTATTGTAAATATTTTGACAATAAAGACGAATATGTGATGATATGAGAATCTAATGTGAATTATTTGGACAATAATGAATAAGAAACTGACACCAGCAGTGGAAATACAATCTACCAATCACAAGAGCATTTAATCAGATTTCAAGGCATAATACATTTTTGTTTCACAAAAGGAAGTGATACAAAGCAGCAGTAGAGGATGCCCAGAATGTTTTTTATTTTAGGACGAAAATGTATGCAAAGGTTTCCTCAGAAACAGTCTAGTGCTTGAAAACTTTCAAATGTCCACCTTCATTTGTGACTTTGATGTTTACTGATAACTGTGAATTTAATCAAGGATTTTTTTTTTTATGTGTGCTTCATTCTGATAAAAAAAAAAGGTAAATCATCTATGTTATTTGGTTCATGCAGAACTGAGTCGATGCACAAAGCGAAAACCAGAAGCTTGTTCCAGTAACGATTGTGGCACTTTTTGCCAAGGCTGCAAAAAGTGAGAATATTTATCTTAAATATTCAAGACTTTGTTAATACTTCACATCACAATGGTTCTAGTGGTCTAATATAATATGTAATAAATATGTCATCTCTTCAGCCGTCATCTGTTGGGGTAGCAGCATCAGAGCCAGGGATTTAAAAAGGCTAAACAACCTGATAAAGAAGGTTCTGGTTCTGTTCTTGGGACAACTGTGGAACATCTGGAGATGATAATGCAAAGAAGGATTCTTCATAAAATCAAAAAAATTATGGACAACCCTGAGCATCCTCTTCATGAGACAGTCACACAACAACAGAGCGTCTTCAGTCGGAGGCTTCTTCAGTTTCGCTGCAATACAGACCGCTACAGGAAATCCTTCCTGCCCACAGCCATCATGATCTACAACAACTCCTTAAAGAATTAATTATATGAGCTACACCAACACTTAATTTCCCTCTGGGATCAATAAAGTATTTTTGAATTTGAATTGAATATCTGATAGTTATGACTGGTATGCTTTTGTATGAGTTTTGACTACGAATTAAAGGGTTTTGCAACAAATTCCTTAACTTTACTTTTATTTGGAATATTTTGTTACATACAAATACAAATATTTAATACACAACGCTGACTGGTGTGCTTTGCTTCAGAGATTTTGAAATGCAGGCCAGATGGCAACTTCAAATTCAAGTTTCACGAGTGAGAACACACTCTGAGAGTGACTGAGCTTTTTTATATTAACCAAACTGTGAAGGTGCAAGTAGGCTATAACAAGGGCTTCACACTCACAAGCTTGATTCATAGCCTTTTCTACCTTTGATTGACAACTGTGCAACCACTGAAGCAAGAGAAATACATTCAATTGGATGCTCTGCTCCTCTTGTACAGACCACAACAACTTTAGGCTCTGTATCCCATTAAGGCTCCCTGACCACTACAATATAATACCCTCGAGCATGTAGCAGGCATCCTCATTAGATATTATCCCCCCTCAGCCAGCTCCTTTCATGGACAGGAGAGGCTGCTCGATTGAGTTTCAGATCCAAGTTCAGGATCAGCTGCTTCACCGGCAGCGAGTTTAACCTAGCTGAGGGGGAACAATGTGATGCGATCGTTACACGCAATGCGACATTTTAGCAGCAGTCAAACATTTTTATTTATCACTGATCGTCACACATGACCATTCTCCAACTCATGCCACATTGTCCACAATCTGTAATGTCGCAGCCCCTTCTGTCCCATATATACATAGAAAAAGAAGGAAGGCACATGGAAGATTGACATTTGATATGAGGGCAGCCATGTTGGAATCATCAAAGATTCTTAGTTGAATTTCAGCTGTTAAAATAATCAGAAACAGATATCCTCACAGGACCTAGAAGAAGGTTTGGAGATTGCTGAATCTTCCCGGCAGCTTAAGCCCTCCCCAGTTTACTCAAACAGTGTAGTCAAATGTATCTTGTAGGAAACTTTTTTTCTTCTCTAATCCTTTTAGCTAAAATTGTTCCTTATATTTGTCATGCACTGGACTTTATTTGAAATATCTATGAAACATCTATGAAACTTTCCAAAACTTCTTGGCTTTTGGCTTCCTAATGAATTAAGCAGATGCTATAATTTGCAGAACTATTCAGTCTTGAACAATGTGGAAAGATGTCAGACTCAATGATATGTTAAAAGTGTAATCTTCACTAAAGTTTTGGCTAGTCTTAAAATATGAATTTCAGTGACCATACTTGTTCCTACAGGTTTGTTGTGCCACAGATAGGTAGGATTTGGCTATGAATAATTATGAATAATTGTTTAGGCAATCATTACTAAGATTAATAATTTCATGTCAAAATTATCAAGTTTGGGGCACCACCTGGAATCCAGGAATATCAATAGCCAAATAGTTCCGTCTCAGTTTATGTTTACCTGCCTGATAAGGCTGAGATAATTAAACAATTGATGAAGGAATAAGTTATTGGTGTTCTTTGAACAGCAAGTTATTACACATGTATTTGAAATAACAAACAACGGTTTTCCAAAATACAAGGGTTTATTACAAAAAGAATTCAACTTTAAGTTAAAATGCTTTAATCAACAAACTCACTAAGCTAGTAACAAACAACTAGACCACTATAAAAAAGAATAATAATAATACATCTAACACCCAAAAGTACACAGTAAAAGTGATAAAGAAGAGAGCGTGATCAGGCGGAGAGAGCCCTTAAAAAACCTCTGGTTCTGTTCTTCTCCTGTTGGGGCTAGAATGTGGATTAGCGCCACCCAATGGCTGTGTGTGTCCTAACAGGTTTAATCACATTCACGTGCAGGTCATTAGGCAAGACAATGCAAGGACAATGGGAACCTGATAAAGTTGAAAAATGGGGCAATATTTTTGGAAAAATATGGGACATCATGGTCTGTTACTGTTATCCAAATGTTTTGCACTTGACTGGTTTATAGCCTTCTTTTTGAGTTTTGACTCTGTAGATTCCAACATCCACAGTTTTTCTATATTTTACTGGTTTACTGTTCTCCTATTTGGTGTTATTTTCTCGTTTCTAGCCATTCTTCCTGAGCGCCACAGTAAATGTTCCACACTCAGCTGCTCCCCATTAAGTTAACTAGCCTTACATATTCTTTGGATGTGTACAAATTCATGGGCTGCATCCTTCGAAGGACTCGGCCTTCCCATTCAACATAGGCTGTGTCCTTTATTGACTGTGAAGACTGGAAGTGAGCAGCATTGAAATTGGATGATCTAGCCTTCAGATGTATTCCTGCCCTTACCTGTCCTGTTGCCTGGTAACCGCTAAACACAAGCTGGTGAAAATAGAGCTTGAAATCTTCCTGAATATCTTGCTGAATTTATATAGCAAAAGCCTAACAACACAACAACTAACCCTACCAGAGATTTTAATATACTTATATTTAAAACTTTACTCCTCTACTCTTTTATCTACCGCTTCTTCCTCCATTGTTAAAATAACAAAAATATTCATTCAGCCAGCAATCAATCTTGGGATACTGCAGGCTGCAAAGGATACACCAGACCTGTCCTTTGAATCCATAGAAAAGAACACATTGTGGGCCATATTGTGTGCCCCAAATTTTGTCAGCTTTCGTTGCATCGCTGTGACGTAAGCAGTCTTCATTTGCGCCTTTAAATTTGGCCCCTGAATTTGGACACATCCCTTGCACTCCCTACCTGCGTAAATATACTCTCTAGGTTCTTTCTGTCTTTTTTTCAGTTCCTACACTTTGGAATCGATATATTAGTGGTTAACTCTTTGTCATTGCCCCTTCTGCTGTTTCCTATGACCTCTTTTCTTTAATAAATACTCAACTGCACCATCATTCTGCCTGGGTTCAGCCTGCATTTGGGTCCTACATCACACAAAAATGTGGAAAAGTATTTTTGAACACACAATATTTTTTGTATTAAACAGGTCATATGATTTTTTTAAATAAAATTTACAAAAAGGTACAATTGGATGTTGTCTTTTTAATCTGATCATTTAAAGCTAACATTAAAAATGCTTATTTTAACCAACCCTTGTTTATTAATCCAGATTAAGTTTAATTATTTTCAAGCAACTCTTTTGCAAAGTCACATTGGGACAATGCCACTTTTAACCGTGCACAATAGGTATTTTTTTGTGCTGGTATTTTGTGGAGCCAGCCAGTCCAACACTGTTGGTGTCTATTATAAAGTGTCTAGCCTAGTTTAAGTGCTGTAGATTTGCACTCTAGCAGAAATAAAATGCCTGAAAGTGTAAGAAAGTCAAAGCCTTATGAGTCCTTTCTCCTAAAACAGTTATTTTCAGTGGAAGACCATTTTAGCAAACGGGGCTTAGACAGAAAAAAAACTTAAGGAGTATCTAGGAAGTAAGACGGTTATGGCCCAAAGGAAAACAATGAGTTTGTTTTCAATCAAGAGAGAGCAGCACACACTCTTGGACTCTGTCCTCATGCCTACATCTAGTCTCCCTGATCAGACACACACAAGCAGACTTACTTGTTTCTGCAGGGCAAGAAATCCTATTACCTTTGAAACCACTGTGGCACCAAATAATAGTCCAGCTGGGTGCTTGATTGCGCTGACAACTGGCATTGATATGGAGACAGCTAGTTATTCTACTGTACATGTTGTTGATACCTTCCTTTCGGGGCTAGAAAATGCACTTTCTCACTACCTTGTGAAGTCCTTGCGATGCATTTCATGGTATCTGTCTCAGAGCCAAAACTTGCATTTAGATTCTGGGAAGCAAACTGGTTGGATTCTGATTTTGGAAATGTTACAGTTTGATTCATACAGAAAATATCACATCTCTGTGCTGTGACAGAGAAGGAAGCAACATTTTAGTGAAATAACCTATGCAGAAATCTCACTTGGATAAATGTGTGCAGATGTTGTACATAAAATGGCATGCTTTATTCTAAACTCATAAAACACGTAGAGACAAATGGAGCACTATACATCACTCATATCACTGCTCTAAAACATAGTCCTGCCTTAAAAAGAACAGCTGGTAACAGCTGGAAAAGTTTTTGTTTAGCAGCAAATTGTAGGTTGTCTGCCCAAACAGATGGGGCAACAATTACCAGGCTTATTTCAGCAAACTATACGATCATATTTAATTAATTACAATATGCGTTGTGATGAGGTCCGTTTCTCACATTAAAAAATACGTATTGAATATAATCTTAAAGCAGGTATTAAACATACTTTAAAAAAAAACATGTATATGTATCACGTTTAGTTAGTCTGATGTAATATTCTTATTTCAAATGTCATGTTTTCATCAGCTTTTAGCTGAAAGTCATCATACCTATCAGAAATAAAGGCTTAAAACAACAATTATTCTATATAATTTGTCTTACTTTGAATTGAGTTGCTAAAATAAATTAACTTTTCAATATTATTCTAATTTACTGAATATGACTCAGTTTTAGTCTCAAAGGGGCATGATGGCAAACTGTATATCGTATTACTCTGCTAACAATGGAAGTTTACCTAAAAACTACGGCTAATATATTAACTTGGATAATTAACTAGCTTTTCTTTGCAGTTGAGGAAATTATTGTTGCCTATTTATTTTAAATTCATATGTTTGGACAAATGGAAATAGAAATGTGCTACACACTAAACCACCACTTTATTAGGTGCTCCTTCCAAGTTTATAGTACATTTTGCCTACTGGACCACCTCAGTTCCTCATGGTAAAAAGTGAAGGAAACATTCCTCAGATTTTTGAGTAAGTAAGTTTCATCTTGCTTCTACAGATTTAGGATGCAAATCTTTAATTTTTTTCATTTCCCAATATTGTTCTATTAGATTGAGATCTGGTGACTGTAGAGGCCAACATCATTGTAATGTTTAGGAAACTACTGAAACATGATTTAAGCATTGTGACATGGTGCATCAACCCAGTGGAAGAAGTCATCACAAGATGATTGTGGTCTTTAGTCTGAGTCTTAGGTTGAGTTGGGGGCAGGGGGGTATAAATGTGATCATGCTTTTAAATGGTCCCATCGGATGGAATTGTGGTTTATGTGGGGTCATTTTTAATCTGTAAAGCACTTTGAGTTGCAATCTTTGTATGAAAAGCGCTTTATAAATGAAGTTTGATTGATTGATTGATTGATTGATAAACACAGCATTACACTACAGCAAGGCTTGATACATTCATGATTTCACGTTGTTTAGTACAAATTCTGACCCACTACGATCTAACTGTGGCTAAAATTGAAACTTTTGGACCAGGCAACATCTTACCAATCTGTTATTGTCCAATTTTGGTGAGCTGATGTGCATTAGAACCTAATTCTCTTGCTCATTGCCGACAGCGGTGACACCTGCTTTGGTCTTCTACTGCTGAAGCTCATCTGCCTTAAGGTTTGAGTTGTTTTGCATTTAGAGATAATCTTCTACACTATATTGTGAGAATTACATATTAGTCAAAACACGGTTTTAACTAATGGCAACTCAAACCAAAATCCTCAAATATGGGAAAGTCCTTTTTTTTACTTTTTAATCTGCAGCAACTCTTTACCATTTTCATTCCTAAAATAACAGACTTACTCCAGTTCTTGTCTTCTATATATTCCATGTACTGCCCTCTTATTCTGCCTCTTCTCTTAAGCAACATTTTCTCTCTTAACAAAATCTCACCAACCTGTAAAGACCCAACTCAGCCTGGGGGGACTGTGTTTCGCTTTACAAAGTCAGCCTTCCCACCTCCTAATCACTCGCCCACAAGCAGAGAGATTAAGGTGAGGTAAAATGAGAAGGGAAAAGGGAACACATTGTTTCACTGGGCAGGAATTCAAAGAACTGCATTCGGGTAAGAAAATACTTCACACCCTTTGAAGGTTCTTATAGATTCAATTTTCCGCCGTTTTCAAGTTCTTCTCTGTAATTAGTTTTTTTTTGCTCATGCACAACAGAAATGAACAACAACAGAAAACAACCACATCCAATAGAATTTACCCATTAGAGCTTTTATCTGCACAATTTATTTCTCTGAACATCTGCTCATGGGGCAGTTATATCAAGCCTACAACTTCTCATGGCAGGTGGGAAGCCTCAGTCTGCATATTGTTCAATCCATCCCATAGTATAACATTGATCCAGAAACAAGATTTCCCCCAAGGAAGCCTTTTCTGCTCAATAGCATGTGTACTTCCATCCAAGTCTCCCCAACATTTCGTCAATACTTCCTCAGTTCCTGCACTTTGTGAGAAGCTTTCTCTGCAGACAATCTCAGGGAAGATCAATTAGGCAATTGGACGCCAAATAGTAACTGTCACATGCGATGAATCCTGACAGGTCTGTTAAACCGACTGTGTGGCCGCGAGAGTTATCAAGATGGAGCGCAGTAACAAGCTTGCTCCATTAATTTCCCCTTGGATGGTTTTAATTATTTAGAAGCTATATTGTGAATACCTGAAATCTATTCCCACATACTCACACACACACGCACTGCCTCGCAAGAAAATCCACAGCAGCTGGAAATTATTTTCTAAATTAAACAGTCGTTTGCTGAGTAAACATCTCACTGCACCAACCATAAAGAGCTTCTCCTCAGCATCTTTCATATGCAAACTGGTGGAGAATCACTAACTTGCTCCCAATGTTATAGCAAATATTAGCTGAGAGGAGTTTATATATGATAACACTCATATTTTCCCACCTGCCGTACTCATCTGGCCTTTACAGTTCTGTAGTTGAAGTTGGCATCCACTCATTGTAGGTCATTAATTTGTAGCTTTTAATAACTTGTTTAGATTGTTCTTTTTGCAGCATGAAGAATTTATACAACATACAATACAGCTGCATAATATATCGCAAATGTATCATTATCTCAATGTCAATGTGCGCAATAAAACGTGAGGATCTGCCTGAACTGAAATAAGTGTTTGCTAATTATTTAAGTATGATACATTCAGGTGTTCTATGGGGATAAGTTATCTGGGGACAATTATTGAAAAGCTATAGATGGTAAAAATAATGGTTGCTTGGTGAAGTCTTCAAGAAACTATAACTCAATTTCACATGAAATCAATAGATGGCTGAAATTTTGTTACAATGATGTGTTCCATCAGGGGAATGACCCCAAACACACATGAAAATAAAAATAGTTTGGAAAATTTGGAACGGATATGGAGGCCTAATATGAAGGTTCAGAAATGGCCTTTTCAAAACCCCAAAACCAAAGATTTGGATTAAGCCTAAAAACACATTCCATGCTACTAAAACAAACAGTTTAACTCTACCAATTCTGACCAAGAAGAGTGGTCAAACATCCTGGCATGTTGAGCCTGTGTGTACAATTTAGAGGTTTTATTATATAAAATCCATGGTAAATTCAAAATTGTTCGCTCAATTTGTATTATATACATCATTGAAGTTGATGGTTGTATAATCATTCCACCCTAAAAAATAGAATGGTTCAGACAAATCTTTAAAACCCCCAAATTAATGATATTCATGTCCAAAGTGAATGCATGTCAACAAATTAAGAGTTTCCACCACCGCAAGTCCATATTTTCTCTTGATGGAAAAACAATTTTTATTCACAAATATCTGGCTAACGTGAAACTAGAGAGCTGCACTAGTACCTGCTCTGATCATCAAAGAGACTTTAGTTCTGCAGAAATCTGCAGGTATCAGGCTCTGATCTTGGCGAGGTGTCCTGTTTTTCTCTAGCTTTGTCTCATTTCAACTGACATTCTTTGATTTATGTTAAAATATATTAACTTTCTGTGCAGCTGATGAGCTGCACCTCACATACATGGATCAAAGAGCAACACACAGCTGAGGAAATCATCAGTAAGGATCTATAAGAGGCAGCAGCCCTACTTCTGTGTTTTGAAAAGTGGCTGTATAGACAGTATTTCTATTTACTTTAGGATTACTTTAATTGCCAACCTCATTATAAAAACATTAGGTGAAAGGCTCTATACAAGTTTCTAAACATGTCCCCTATTGCTTCCTACAAGCTGTCTGTACCTTTACCCTCTGTTTGAAGTCTTTGGTCTGTGAATACTGGGAGTGCTACAGGAGAACTTGACTGAAATGAAAAGAAATGTCTTGAAAAAACAGGTTTGCAAAGCACAGCACTCTGCATAAACAAACTGTTGACAACAACTGTGGCTTGTTCAAGTTTTTATACATTGGAATAATAGATTTAGATAACATCATGTTGAGACAATAGTTTTCTGCCATCTTTTTTATTATTTGGCTTGCAAGCACCCAGACTTTTATCATCTTTAAAAGTGGTCTCAATCAATAGTTCTCCAGGGTTTCTGGCGTTTTAGACTTTAGCTTCTTTTTTGCTTTTTATTTAATTGCAGTCCTAACAATTTTAGGAGATTTTTCTTGTCTTTAACCCTTTTTAATATATGGGATTGTAGTCAGCACTTTTTGCAACGGCTGCTTGAAAACATTGTCTTTGTTTTCCTTAAGTCACTATAGCTATTTTGAGTCATTCTCCATTTGGAAGACCCATTTCTGTCTTAACCGTAACTTATATATTTATATATTTAAATATTTATACATTTAAACATTTCCTCACAATGCTATATAAATACATTGAGTTGATGCTGCCACCTCCCTACTTCACACTTGAAATGGTGCTTTCAGGCGAGTGTCACGCTGCCCTATTCCTGCCTCATTGTCTTCACCTGTCTGTCTCATCATCCACACCTGATCCTACTCACCTCCTGCCTTTAAGACCCCTCACTTCCTTTCACTCCCGGCCGGATCATTAGTAGTTCATTAGTTGGTAATCGTCTACCGCCATGGTGTGTTCTTCCTGCTGTCTTCCTTCCCTGCCCGATGTCCAGTGTCTCTGTTCCTGACCGTCTTCACCACCATCATCACGATCTCCTCACTGTAATAAACATCCTGTACCTTCCTTCAGCGAGTGCATTTGGGTCCATTCTCCACACACCTCGTGACAGAATGATCCGGCCCTAAACATGGACCCAGCACTCGCCCAGGAGATTGCCGCCCTGCACCAGGACGTCTGGGCCAACCTGGCCAAACTCGCTGCCTCTCCTCACCTCCCTGTGCGATTCTCCGGAGCCGCGGAGATCCTCGGAGTGCTCCCTCACTTCCAGTGTCTTCTCCTCCCGGGAGCTCGCCGATCTGCGGCGCGAGGCGGAGAGGATTCGCCAGGAGGCGTTTGACCAGACGATCGGTCCGCCCTCTCCGCCTCCACCATCTGGCCGTAGGCGACGGACCCGCCGAACCGGAGTTTCAGCGAGCGAGGAGCAGGGCGGCGCGGCCACACGGACCACCAACGTCTGCTCCATCTCCGCGTGGCACCCACCGCCGGTTCTCTCCCCCGCCGTCTTTGTCCCTCCTCCAGCTGGCTCTTCGGGGGCTCCTCACATCAGGGAGGAGGACCTCTTCGAGTTCTTCTATGGGGATAAGACGGCCTACCTCTGCTCCAGGGGAGCGCCTCGCCGCAGGCAGCGACGCCGCCGAGGTGGGGCCGCTTCCGGGGCAGTTCCAGCTCCAGCTCCAGAGCCCGTTCCAGCTCCAGAGCCCGCCGTTGTTGTGGCTGCCGTGTTTCTGGCGGTCACAGCGGCGGCTCTCCAGCGATGGACATTTCTCCATGCGTCGCTGGAGCTCCCGGGGAGGGTCAGGGAGGACCCGTCCCCGTCGCTGAAGCTCCCAGGGAGGGTCAGGGAGGACCCGTCCCCGTCGCTGAAGGTCCCAGGGAGGGTCAGGGAGGACCCGTCCCCGTCACTGGAGCCTCCAGAACCTTCGTCTCGCCCGACCTCCAGGTCCTCAGGGGACGCCATCCGGGCCGTCCGCCCGACCTCCGTCCAGCCAGAGGACGTCCGCCCGACCTCCAGGTCCTCAGGGACCGCCGCCGGGGCCGTCCGCCCGACCTCCAGGTCCTCAGGGGCCGCCACCGGGGCCATCCGCCGGACTTCCAGGGGCATACCCAAAGAGACTTTAAATTGGAGAATTGTAATCAAAAGTCTGGTGAATACTTTGTGCAGGAGTAACAAGTAATTATAGAAAGTTCTACTTGAAACATTGCTGGGACTTTTATTATTAGAGCTCATTGGTCAGAGCACATTGTTTTTATAAGAGGCTGGCACAAAATCATCACTGAAGATCTTCGATAATGAAATCTGGCCATCCTTGCCTGGCCCAGGTATTCTTGATACTATTTTTCTTAAATCTATGCGGTGTTCTAACTTATAGGGGAGTTTTTCTTCCTGCTGTCACTGGCATGAGCCATTGTTGCAAAAAGTAAACACCATGCAAGAGACTGCTGCTACATGCTTGTCCAGAAGGAGTGAATGATGCATGTCAATGACTCAAAGCAATCTTCTGGGTTTCCTTAGACAGAAAACATTTTAACCAATTAGAATAACAAACTGAGCTAGACCTCATTGTTTGATAACTAGGACCAATTTGGAATGTATGTAAATGACTTAGATGATTGGATTGAATTGACTTTTTTTGTAAAATGCCTTGAGATGACATTGAGCTAAATTGAAAGTATGCCATATAACATTTTGCTGCAGATTTATGGAATACAAATCCCACTGTGAAAGGAAGGACTAAAAATTCTAATAGGTTGCCTCATATGATGTAACCAGAGACGTGTGCATATGGGATCTTGCTTTTGAGAGGGTTTATTTTTAATTTGATTAAATTATCATTTACAGCTCAAGAGCAGAGCAACCCCCCCCCCCCCAAAAAAACCTAAAAAAAACAGCCACACTGAGCGTAACTAGTTGTTCTGGCAAACAACTTTTAATTGGATCTTTAACAGATGTGGGGATTTTTTTGGTTTGCATGCCACATTCAGCCTTTTAAATGGCCCACTCGAAGATTGTAAATCAGATATGTATAAACGATTAACTTTATGCACGTCGGAAAATCTTTACTTTGAAGGCGACATATTTTAACAACTTATAGTGACAGACAGACCCATCTAGTGAACCTTCCTTGCTCACAGCGCTAAGTCAGATGGGTTTTGTACAACAGTCTGTCTCAGGTTCAGTAGAAAAAGGTGTTCATCTCTGCGCACATGGTGCAAATAAATCAGACATCTAAGATGCTGTTGGCTAGTGATGTTACGATGTGTGCCGAGGCTACGAAGCGTGTGTCGAGCAGTGGAGGGGGCGTTTCCACAAAGCGCATATCGAGGCCTGCTTCATTTAGGGGAAGAGCCGAAAATGATGACGTCTGAAACCCCGCTGCCCGGCTGTACCAAGTAACTGCTTCGGGAAGTGGTTCAGAGTTTGCTGAGTGGTTTGACAGCAATATAAATCCCCACAGGCTCCATTCAGAAAGTGGGTTTGTGTAGGAGAGTTGCAGTCAGTTTGGAGTTTGGATAGGAGAGTTTGGTTAGTGTTTATATAGTTTGGAGATAGTTTTGAGAGTCTAGAGACAGATAGTTTGAAGATTTAGGAGAGTGAGGAGAGAAAGATAAGATTTAGGTAGGGTGACCAAGCGTCCTGTTTTCCCCAGACATGTCCACTTTTCACGTGCCGTCCAGGGCATCTGAGGGATATCATAGATTGATGAAAATGTCCTGGTTTAGTCTAGCACTTGTGAAAGAGTGTTTTCGAAGGCTGCTGAGGTGGTGTCAAAAACAATCGCTTCAAACCTAAAAATGTCGAGAAACTGCTATTTTTGAATAAAAATGAATAAAGTCTCCCCCGTTCTGTACATAATTGCCCAAGTTACTTAATCATTTTCAGTGCCCTCTTCCTAGTTCCACAAGCATTTTTACTTTCCTCTGCCTGCTTAAGCCCATGCCTTTTGCCTCAAGTGACAGTAAAACATTATTACACAACCTGCCATAACATATGATACTACTATTTTGGGATAATTTACAGACAGCATACATTCAAAAATATTTCTATTATTCACATTTGTAATATTTTATGTACAGAAATAATTTTTCGGGAACTCAGTCATTCCCAAAACCATAGCAGACTTATGGCACGTTCACACCGGTCAGCACGTCTAGGCAGCAGGGCAGCTAGATTACATGCAAGTCTATGGTATCTACGCATCAAGTGGGCGCCAAGCTGCCCCGCAGCAAGTCGTGCGCATCGGCGCAGCTGGCATCAGCGCATCCACGCGGCTGCTGCCCGGATGCGCTGACGGACCGTCGGAGCAGCTCCTGCGTGAAGTTAGGGGAAATGAACATTTGGGCAGCAAACGCGGGGCGTCAACCAATCAGAGCGACTCTTTGTAGTTACGTAGTTACTTCTTCCATGGGTGGATCGGCAAGTTTTTCATTCAGATGGAGGATCAACTAACCGTCGCTGTGTGTAATGTTCGTGAATTGTATGACCCGTCTTCGTCTTTTTACAAAGACAGGAAGCGATCGGATCTTATTTGGAGGAAGATATCGGAGGATATTTGAGTGCCAGGTAAGCAGTTAAATATTTTTCTTTTAACTTTCTTATGTTTAGACGACGTTGTCTGGCTTGTATGGCTTCATTAATTAAATAAACCCAAGCCACTCGACATGATCCGCCATGTTGTAAACAACTAGCAAAAGACAAATCCACGCCCGCAAGCTGACGTGATGACGTGATCCGCCGATGCAGACTACAAAGTGTGCAAGCAATTGGGTTTTAATTTTAAAGCGTCGACTTTCGTCCGTTTGAGCGATTTGACGCCTGGACGCGCTGACCGGTGTGAACGTGCCTTTACAACTTTAATGCACCACACATTAAGTGGCTAAGAGCTACAGCTGTATGTGATTATGTACCTGGCCAGTGGGGGGGTTTGTGTTCACATGAAGCCCTGTGAGATGTAACCCTTCCTTGAACCATTTGGCTTAAGTCATCAAATGATGAGAACTATATAAAATGATGGCTCATTAGCAGGCCTCTGCAGAACTTTGATATGCTAAGGAGGTAGTTGGACCATTTGAATCAGCTGTGTTGGAGCAGAGACACATCTAAAACTGCCTGGAGACTGGCCTTTGAGGCCCGGAATTGGACACCCATGATTTAGACCATTGTTTCTTAAAGGAGGGGTGGCATGTAAAATCCACTTTTTAAAGCTTTTCATCACATTCTTATGCTGTTCCCTCCTTAAAAACATGCCTAAAGTGTTTCTTAGGTTAATTTATGTATGTTTGAGTAATATCTATAAACTCTTGCGGCCGCCATGTTGAACACTGAACGTCAGGGTCCTCCTAAGAACACCCTAACCTCCCAGCAACGCCCCTAAATTTTGATTACCGCCCACGTCTCTCCACAGCCCTCCCTCCCCTGCTCCCAGAGCACTAAAGCAGAGCGTCGTCAGCAGCAATCAGGTAGCAGCACCCATACTACATATATTTGTATTTTAAAAAAAATTCAAATGTAGACTGATTTTATTACAAAAACGGAATTGCATTCTGATGGCTTCATGTTTACAATGAGTTTTGTTACTACAGATATTAATAACTTGGGGTTAAAAGTAACAAGTTAGATTTTTCTTGTGAATGAAACATCAATATTTCACCAAGCAGATACGTCTTCAACAAGCCGCTGAACGCACTCCGGTTCATCCAGTATTTCACTTTCAGAGTCAGAGACGGGATCAAATGCATACGCTTGTACCATGTCCTGCGTGGCCATTGTAAACTGAAAGATATGCCTGTCTTTCAAAAGTCCGGCGCACCAATGCTACAGTACTGTAATGCTTCGTCCCCATGCGACTGGAGAATGTTGTGATGACGTTGACGGTAGCGTGTTGAAGGGGGCATGTCCGAGACTCTTAAAGAGACATGCAGCTAATTTCAAGGTGTTCAGTGGGGAAATGCTGTGAGTGCAAAATTTCAAATAGGTATAAATCATTCATTGAACTTACAGATCTATTTCAGGTAAAATTATTGATGTCCTGGACCTCAGAATTGCTCTTCCTTCATAAGAAGTACGTGCCACCCCCTCCCCTCCCTTTAACCCTGGTCCTCAAGGCCCACTGTCCGTGTTTTCGCAGCATCCCTGCTCCAGCACACCTGATTCAAATGATAGCGTTTAGCTTCTGCATGCCACCAAGTTCTGCAGAAGCCTGCTAATCACCCAGGTATTCAGGTCAGGTGTGTGGCAGAAGCAAAATACCTAAAACTAGCAGGACAGTGGGCCTTGAGGACCAGGGTTAAGAAACACTGATTTAGACCATGGGTGTCCACCTGCAGTCCTCCAGGGCTGGTGTTCTGCAAGCTTTAGATGTGCCTGCTAATGAAACATAATTTAATTCAGGTGTGTTGAACCAGGGAAAGACCTAAAACATTCAGGATACATCCTTGGGGACTGACATTGGACACCACTGATTTTACCACTAACTTTTTTTTAAAGAAGTTTAAATTGTTTACTATGACTTGGTTCCTAAGTTATGCAGTTAAAAAGAAACCAGTATATAAAAAAATCTAAACCATAAACCTATAATAAAATGGTTTTTAAATGCATTGCTTTTGACCTGCTTTAATTTGTAGTTCTTGACATGTTTTTTAAATGACTTTTTGTCAGAAAGTGTCACCCTATTAAATGTGCCTCGTGCTAATAAAAGAAAAACAGAATGAAGAGTTATTTGAAAGACATGGAACCAAGCATTTATTTAAACAAGTCAAACTTAAAGATGTCTGTTCAGCTTGTGGAAAACCTTGTTCCCAAGAACTACAACTGGAATTTAAATAATCAGACTAAAGATACAGTGAAACACCACACCTTTCTTGTCGTTGACAATTGTTTTTGCAATAGATAACTATGTTAAGTGAAGAAAGGTTTCAGTTGTCATTTTATTGATAAGTTGCTGCCTGTGTGCCAACTGTGCTTGTCCAGCCGCCAACAGCAGTCAGAGTTACCCACCCCTGCTTCAAGCATTTTAATATCAGCAACCTGTCACAAAAACACCATTTGTTCTCATTTGTTTCACAGAATTTCTGAAATACCAGAGGTTATAGAGTTTAACAGAAATATGTTTTCGGTCCTGCAAGCATTTTGAAGTGTCTTGGGGGGGTTGCTGCAAACCAAAATGCAGGAAGTAGACTGGAGATCGGGCTAGGGACTTATACACAATCTCTGATAAAAGCTGAAACAAACTTACATTTAAAAAATGTAGATGTAGAAAACAGGAGAGAAATGCGAGACAACAATAGATGTACACAGTATGGAGTTAGGATGACAACACTGGAGAGAACTGGATAATAACAGAAGGATCTGACAATCATCTAAAGCAAACCTGGTGTGTATAAATACTGGGGAAAGTCATTGCTGGAATGAAGAACAGGTGAGTGATTACACTGCAGCTGTGAGGGAGCTGAAGACTGGTGGGAACAGAGGAAGGATCACTGAGGAAAATGACAGAATACAAGAGGAGCACAGATGTAAGGAAATGAGAATATTCCAAGAGGCCGACACAAGAATTTTGTTAAAACAAAAAACTCCAGACAGGAATCCACTAAAAGGAATAACATAAAAGATTAAACCAAAGTAACCAACTAAACAAAAGTACTTCATATTATGACATCCAGGAGATTTTCAAATATCCATGAGCAAAAACGTTGGCGCAGAATGCTCAACACACTCTCATGTGTGTTAGGTGTTTGCTCAGCCATTTCATTTTTCCTCAGAACATGATTTTTAAATACTGTTCATCTGGAGATTTAGAGTTTACAGTGGGGCAAAAAATATTTGGTAGCCAATCATTGTGCAAGTTTTCCCACTTAAAAAGATGAGAGATGTCTGTAATTGTCATCATAGATACACTTCCACTGTGAGAGACAGAATATAAAAAAATTCCAGAAATCACATTGTATGGTATTTAAGGAATGTATTTGTACAATGTTGCAGAAAATAAGTATTTTGTCAATAACAAAAGTTCACCTCATTACTTTGTAATACCTCAATACTGTATGACAGAAGTCAAACATTTTCTGTAGGTCTTCACCATGTTTGCGCATACTGTAGCTGGTATGCAGATCTTCTCTAGAATAGAATAGAATAGAATAGAATAGAATAGAATAGAATAGAATAGAATACTTTATTTTCCCACAAGGGGAAATTTGGCTGTAACAGCAGCAAAGTGACATAATAGAAGCATTCACGATCAACATTAGGGACAAAATTACTGTGCAATTATTAAAAAATAAAGTGGCACACTCAGATTAGAATGTGCGAGTGAGTAGGATAATTTAAAAACTGAATATTTACAATAGCTGTGATGTTGTGGGGCTGTTGCTGAGTAAATCCTAGTTTATATTTCTCTGTCTGCAGAGATGCAGAGACACTCAGCATAATTCTTGCTTGTTTGTGGGTGCTAAATACGTATTGTCTGCACAATATACAAATAAATTCTTTAAAAATCATAACATGCGATTTCTTGAATGTTTTTTACATTTTGTCTGATGATTTTCATCATGACAGATGATTTTCATCTTTTCATCTAAGATGAAAATCACTGACCTCTCTCATTTGTTTTAGTGGCTGCCAAATACTTTTTTTGCCCCACTGTATTTGGGTATGACACTTTGTTCTCCACTTGGCCACCTTTTTAACTTCTGAATCAGACACTGTACATATGCTGTCATCGTCGGTTACAAGGACTGGACTGTAATCCAGTGAGTGAAATAGTAGTCAAAGTTGGACAAAAAACAAACCCAACAGAAGACGTTGAGAAAGCCTGAGAAGCAATTTAAAATATTGTAAGAGATCTCCGAAGCAAACCATAAAGAACCAGATGCTTCCAAATTTTTAAACATGTCTGTAGGCGAGGCTTTTAATAATAAAGAGCAGCCAACTATTCTCTTTCAATAAGTAATTATTGTGTGTTTCTTTATAAACATCTCAATGTGTCTCTGGAGTTTATTCTTAGCCATGAATCAAACCAGATAAATAAAATTTAATCTAATCTGCCGTTTAGAGTTTGATATTTTAGCATTTGAAGTTACCTCTTTGAAATTTTCAAAGGTCTGAACTCTGACAGCAAAACCCATTTTTGCTGTTTGACAGATGTGTAGAGATTTTCACTCAAAAGAAAGTGATGAGTTTGAGCTTCATTCAGGATGCCTTGGGGACCCATTCACAGCAGACAGTGGCATGTCAGTCATTTTAATGGGACTGAGCTCGGTGAATAGGATGAGTAATGGGACAAATGATGAAGAATTGTAGAGGGGATGGGGCAAACCACACATGGTCATCTACTTAACCTCAGCTGTCTGATTGTGGTTTTAAACACCTTTCAACCCTTCACAGGCTTTGTCATTTCCATAGTCATTTAATCGATATTTTTTATCATCAGAAAAACCTGATTCAATTTTCAGTGAGGGACAAAAGCATGCAAAATACCAGGATAACCAGTCATGTAAAAATAGAGTAAGGCCTTTTTAGTCAGTGTAGTGTGAATCTACCAGATACTGAGCATTGCGACACAGAAAAGGTGATAATACACACTATTAAAAATTGCAGATGTTTATCAGTTTGGAAAATATCTAATATTGCGTAAGAAACACTTCAACTCCAACAATCCGCACCCATTTAAAGCCTTTTGGTATCATGTATAACATCAAAATCTGCCTTAGGAAAGTTTTGTACCCACCATTCATCAATTCGGAACAACCATTGCGCCATTTTGTACTAGGCATGCATCGATCTGCGCCCACTGCAAAGACTTTTGATATCCAGAATATATCTACGGAGCTCCTGAGGGGACATGGACAAAAAAATAAAAAAATAGAAAAGCACTCAGAGAATGCAGACCTCAGTCATAGCCATCTAATTCTAACTTTCGGTACTTTTCCTATAAAATGTCCATTAATAAGACACATGGCTGTGTTCGTGCTGTCGCTGGGCTCTTCCAGCAGAGATGGGAGATTCATGTTAGTAAGCGTTGAGCACGAAACCAACTTTCTTTCTTTTTTCTTTTGCCCATGTTGTTTTCATACATACCATGTTTACGGACCATGTGTTAGTTCATACCCACCTTCCCAACCCTTTGTACACACCACATGTCAGTCCACACCCGCGATGGGGACATTACCGTTCTAACAGTGCATCAATTTGACATGATTTTGTTTAAACGCCTGACCCACATGCAGGAATACTCTTAGGAGACCAGAACCAGTTTGAAAGATTTTTTTGAATAAATGCTTAAAATTATGTAGGTGTAGATGGAAAGACTTTCTAGGAAGATGGACAGCTGGGCCACTATGGAGGGGGGGAGGGGGGATGATGAACGGATGAATATGGCAGAGAATAATGATGCTACTGGGGGATGAATGATAGAGAATGCCATGAGCGAGGTCTGAAAGGAGAGGTCTGTGTGGTGGTTCAAGTGGCGGAGGCCAAGCACAGCGGTAAGGCTAGGAGCCGAGGCAGAAGCAGTAGCACTGGAGGGAAAACAGCTTACTCTAGTGAAGATGAGGAGCTTGAGGTTGTCAGCCGTGGAGAATGAATCTGTAATTTTTTGTCTTGTGGTGGAATGAGGGAAGAGGACTGGGATCCGACAGAAAATGGATCTGATCGTCAGCTTGAGGGTAGCCATAAGGATGGGAAAAAAAATCACACGGAAGTAGCAACGGAGGGTTTAGGTACGACTAGGTGAGACACTCAAGTGAAAAAGGACTGACAGACAGCTCCTCATATAGAGTGGAAGATTGTAGATGGATCGCAGAGGCCCTCCAGGAATCAGCAGGTTTAGGCCCTGTGCGCCCTCTGGAGGAGACCTAGGGCTCTAACACAAACAGAGCAGCCACCCAGATACAACCCCCCCAGACTCCTGATATCATGTTTGAGTTTATATTCTCCTTTGGGACATTTAATAAGGACCAGGTTTGTTAATTCATATCAGCTTTTGCCGAGTTTCCTTCCCAACATATGTCCGTTTGTTACCACCTTGAGGACAGTTTTTTAATTACCATGTATGAACTCTAAGATCCACCAATTTAGACCAACCCTGTAGACGTTTTACACTGATCAGGCATCAGTTCAGATCCACTTTCATGATGTTTTGTACTTGCTTTGCAGCCAATGATTGTCAAAGTAATTGGATGGATGGATACAATTAGAAATAAGTAAATAAATGTGTAAATAATTAAATTAAATAAATAAATGTAAAAATAAAAAACAAATAAATGTGGAAATACATAATTTTTTATTTCCACATATGTATTTATTGAAAAAAAAATCTCATATTTATTTAATTACACATTTATTTTTTTCCCATTGTATTTCTAAATTTTTTAATGTATTTTTTACTTTATTTTCTTTATTTGTTCTGCAGGATCAGTCCTCCATAAAACACTGCTCTTTTTATAGAAATTGACGAAATACTTTTAAGAGATCAGATTAAAATGCACATTAAAATTTAAGAAAGCTTTTTTGGAATTTTGTTGCTGTTCTTTGAATGAACACCATTTATTTAGTGGTAAGGCTTCACACATTGTCTCCCTGAGTAAACAAATGGTCCCTGCTGTCTGTGTTAGAGTATTGTAACAATCCCTTTAAGACTCGTCTCTAGATTTGGTGGCAGGTAATTAAACTTGATGCAACAACATGCAGGACTGCAATAGTCAACATCAAACAAGAATTGAGTAGATCTGCAGATGACTGATTGAGTGCAGGGATCAACTGGATGCTTCAGGGTTTAATTTAAAGGTAATACAATCATAATATAATGCAGTGTACCTTAGTTCTAATATGCAGGCTTCTTTTTACCTTTAACTTACTGACAGTACATCTGAATTTCTCCACTGTGGGACAGTAAATGACATTTTCTATTCTATTCTATTCTATTCTATTCTATTCTATTCTATTCTATTCATAGCAATCAATTTTTCAAAAGTCAAACCACACACAATTGTGTTTTTTATGAGTTCTTTTGAGGAAAAAAAGCAGATAGCAATTCAGTTTTCAAAACTCTCTTACCTAAAAGTATTCATTGCTCAGATGGATTCTCGAACTTTCCAGCAACACTGTAGAATACATAAACTACTTATTATTCTCTCTCACTGTTGGTGTCCCTCTGCACCAATTACACAGAGGCAGTGCTTTGTTCACGCACAGCAACTGGATCAGGTTCTGCCACCACATGCAGTGACTTATTGTTCCCCAGGGAAATAAGGTCTAATTGATAATTACGGAAGGAGCAGCCAGAACTGAGAGTCAGCCCACTCTTTCATTCACCAACACACAAAACATGCACAGCATACTAAAGATGCGCATATCTTCCGAAAGAATTCCCCTGAGTGTACGTTAAAACTTCCTTTCGATCGATGCCAGATGGGAAGCAATATTGGTAAGATTTGCTGAACCATTATTAGGAGAGTACATGAAGTATGAAAATATGAATGCCTCATGGTAATGAGACATTATTGTACAAATAATAAGCGTTTTGTGTTGTGCGGCTGACTTTTCAAGTTCACTGTTTTTTGGGTGTTTTCATCACCTTCATAAGGTGATTCGATATTTCCTTGTGAAGCTCTGCCAGCCTTTTCTCTCAGCAGTTTAAGTGACCTGCTGTCTCTGAATGTTTAGGAACAAAATATTGTTTTCTTGATGACCATCACATTAACTGGCATTTTATCCTATTTTAAGCTTGAAGTAACGACTGATAAGCTTCCAAAACTGCATTGTAAGTTACAGTTATAATTTTGTTGGTCTAATTGATCTGGGTTTCTGCTCGTCTGTGTCATGTGACCTGCAATACTGCACTGTGCCCAGACAACTATTGGTGAAGATAATGGTTGGCAGAGAGCAGCTGACACACTACTCAATAAACTTTATGATGTTCAATTCAAATCTTGAAGTTAATGAAGCAAGAGAGTTTTTGGTAATTTCTGTCTGGGCACAGCTAACTGGACTGGCACAGGAATCAAAATATAAAGGTGTTGAATCAAAGCAGAGAGGAAGGGAGCTAAAGTTCACTTAGCAGTTTAGTAAATTGCATCACATAACATTGTCAGCAAGACGGACACAAGTCGAGTTAGAGATATCTTTAATTCAATTCAATTCAGTTTATTTATATAGCGCCAATTCACAACAGATGTCATCTCAAGGCACTTAACAAGAAGTCATTTCAATACATTTATACAAACATTCCAATCAGTTAAAAAGTTTCCTATTTAAGGAATCCCAGCAGATTGCGTCAGTCATTGGCGTGAGGTTGGGCAGATTTCCAACCACAGCAATCCTTCAGCAATCCCTCATACTGAGCAAGCATGTAGCAACGGTGGAGAGGAAAAACTCCCCTTTAACAGGAAGAAACCTCCAACAGAACCAGGCTCAGTAGGAGCGGCCATCTGCCACGACCGTCTGGGGGTTTGAGAAGACAGAGCAGAACACAGAAGGAACAGAAGATCCGATATAAGAGAACTTTCTATGTTACAGAAAGTAAAAAGTTGATAACAGGACACAGTGGATGTTCAATTACTGAAACATAAGGCTGTAGGCTACTTCATGAAACCCTATATTTTTAATTAGGGCAAAATTAAAACCAACAAAATAAAATCCTCTTTCAAAGTAAACAAAAGGGATTAATCTTTGAATGACGATACTTTTTTGCATTCTGTTAAATTTATAGTAAATAAGACCACATCTATCGAGTGACCTTTACTCAAAAGCAGATTTTGGTACACCCAAATCTGCTTTTATTAACTTATTAAACTTGGCTAATAATTCCCCAGTTGGCAAGTGTTTTAAAGAAAGAAAAAAATGCATTCTCAGTTAATTGCTTTGCAGGTAAAACAAATGACAATAATAATTTCTGGGGGGGGGGGGGGTGTTTTGTTTGGTTTTTTTGCCCACAAGTACTTTTGGACTAGGTGTGTCAGTCATGATGTTTTCCACAGACTGACCCTCAAAAATCTCTCAGGTTTACAGAGAATGGTGTGAAAAAGAGAAAATATCCATTGAGCAGTAGTTGTATAAATAAAAAAGCTATGTTGAGGTCAGAGGTGAAAGGGGCAAATTGGCCCAAGATCAAAGAATGGCAACAGTAGGTTCAAAAAGATTGATACCAAGATACAAAAAATGCCATCAAATAGTTAACAGGAATCTGAGGCTAAAATCCAAACACAATCACCAAAATTGGACAGTAGCAGATTGGAAAAGCATTGTCTCTGCATATGAGTCCTGATTTCAGTTGCAAAAATCTGTTCAAAGGATTTTGCATAAGCAACATGAAAGCATGGATCCATCCTACTTTGCATCGAGGGTTCAGGGTTGGTGATAATGGTTTAATGGGGTCGGGGGTAGTTTCCTGCCGCACTTTGGGCCTCTTAGTACCAACTGAGCAATGTTTAAATACCTTTTATCTTTAGTCGGATTGATTACTGCAACAGCGTCTTCACAGGTCTGCCTAAAAAGTCAATCAGACAGCTGCAGCTGATCCAGAACGCTGCTGCTCGTGTTCCTCACTAGAACCAGGAAAGTAGAGCACATCACCCCAGTTCTAAAGTCCTTACTCTGGCTCCCTGTAGCTCAGAGAATAGACTTCTAAATACTTTTGTTAGTTTATAAATCAATGAATGGCTTAGCATGAAAATACATTAAAGATCTGTCTTCATGGTACCAACTTCCACACCACTCAGGTATTCTCGTTCAAGTCTACTCTGCATCACCAGAATCAGAACCAAATAGGGAGCAGCAGCATTAAATTTTTATGCTCCTCTATTCTGGAACAAACTTCTAGTACTCTGCAAAGCTGCTGAAACACTGAGTTCCTTTAAATCAAGGGTAAAAACCCATCTGTTTAGAGCTGCCTTTGATCAATAATCACTGAAACATCGGAAATTCTAGTCTGGATTACAGCTTTTTATTACTTGTCTTTATTTTGCCATATAATGTAGGATTTCGTTTTTTGGATGCTTATTGTGTTTTTATAATTTAAAGCACTTTGAACTGCCTTGTTGCTAAAATGTGCTCTACAAATAAACTTCACTTAAACACCACCGTGGTATTGCAGCTTACCATATTGTCCATCCGTTCATGACCCCAGCATACCCATCTTCTGATGGGTATTTCTATCATGATAATGCACCAAGTCAGAAAGCTCCAATAAACTCAAGATGGTATCTTAAGCAGAGAATTGAGTTCAGTGTACTCCAATAGCCTCCACAGTCACCAGATCTAAATATATTAGAGCACCTTTGAGATTTGCTGGAAGAGCGATTTGCGTCATGGAAGTACACATGACAAATCTGCACCAGCTGAATAACTATCATGTCAATATGCTCTAAAATCGGTAAGTACAGCTATGGACACCTTGATAAATGTTTGGCATAGGGAGCTGTCGAAGAGTGTATATTATTCCTACAGTACACAATATTTTTTACTGTAGTAAAAAAAAAAAAGATATTCGACTGAACAAGTTAGAGACAAATTATTTGTTCACCTTTTACTTTCTGTTGCAGTGCATTGAAAACATCTATATCATTTATACCGTCAGGTGTTATCTTAGTTTTGAGGAATTCCTTCTTTATTCCTTCATATTTACATATGAAGAAAACACTGTCCCCTCCTCTCTAGTGGAGGTGCTCAGAATGCAAAGAAAGTCATCTTGCTCTTCATACCTAGGACACCTGTCCTTTTCTGTTTCCACTGTTCTTCAAACTCGCATGCTTTTTGATATTGGTGGTTGACGCAGAACTGTTCTGTTGTAAGGTTGAATCCCACAGGGTTTATTTTTCTACAAATTAGTTTGAAAGCATCATTGTTCCTGTGTTTACAGCTGTGTTATGGTTTCTTTTTACCATATTTTACCTCATTCTAGCTCCACACCTATAGACGAGTCATTTTTCCTTAACCATCATGCTTCACAGGTGTTTTTGTTGTGTGTATTCACAATGTCCTGCACTGCAAAGCACTTCCTGAATTTGGTTCACTTGAAGTGGACCTAGACCTATGTTTGCTTCCTTTGTATGTTCACTCCTGCCTAAATAAAACAGGCTTTCCGAGCTAGTGTTCGATTCAACAGGACTGGTGTGAATGTAACCCTTTGTGTCTTCTTTACAGCTGAACGGATGTTGGATGGAGATATTTTGATGGATTAGGGCTTTGTTTGGAGTGATGGGGGTGTTGTTCCTCTCACTTTTAAGGTTTTATAGGATCATCCGATTGGCAGGGGAATAAAGGCCGGACCAAGAAGTTGTTGGAGGGACTAGTTGCTGGGAGAAGGGAGGTCTGGGGTTCTGTTCTGGAACCCTTGTAAGCCTCTACACACTATTAATGTTCAGATTAATAATTTTGCAAAAAAAAAAAAAAAAACGCTCAAGAAGAGAGTCAGTAGATAGAGCCGCTGTGGAAAGGTGCACTTTTGGGAATAAATCGACATGCACCGGTTTTTATGTCTTTGCATCGAAAAAATCGAATCAATGAATAATAAGGTGTTCTATCGTTTTATCTTGAAACATGATCCACCCAGTTATTTGATTTAGTTGGTTATTACTCTTGTTGGTGTGGAGTGCAGAGGTGACAATAGAGTAGGAGGTAAAAATATACACCCAAGCTAACTATAAACAAGTGCATCCAACTTTATTAAATGCTCAGGATGGGGAGATGTTGCGAATGAGCATGTCCACCAGTGCCCTATGGGCTCAGAACAGTATCACCTTGGAATTAAACTGAAAATAAATATTGGCATTGAAAAATATTATTGTAACTGAAAATATTAATTTTGAATCTGAAATAAATCTAGTGAAATTTTTTGTATTGAAAGTGATTTTTTTTCTATGAAACTCATGTACAGGTCCTTCTCAAAAAATTAGCATATTGTGATAAAGTTAATTATTTTCCATACTGTAATGATAAAAAAAATTAAACTTTCATATATTTTAGATTCATTGCACACCAACTGAAATATTTCAGGTCTTTTATTGTTTTAAAACTGATTATTTTGGCATACAGCTCATGAAAACCCCAAATTCCTATCTCAAAAAATTAGCATATCATGAAAATGTTCTCTAAACGAGCTATTAACCTAATCATCTGAATCAACTAATTAACTCTAAACACCTGCAAAAGATTCCTGAGGCTTTAAAAACTCCCAGCCAGGTTCATTACTCAAAACCGCAATCATGGGTAAGACTGCCGACCTGACTGCTGCCCAGAAGGCCATCATTGACACCCTCAAGCAAGAGGGTAAGACACAGAAAGAAATTTCTGAACGAACAGGCTGTTTCCACAGTGCTGTATCAAGGCACCTCAGTGGGAAGTCTGTGGGAAGGAAAAAGTGTGGCAGAAAACGCTGCACAACGAGAAGAGGTGACCAGACCCTGAGGAAGATTGTGGAGAAGGACCGATTCCAGACCTTGGGGGACCTGCGGAAGCAGTGGACTGAGTCTGGAGTAGAAACATCCAGAGCCACCGTGCACAGGCGTGTGCAGGAAATGGGCTACAAGCCACTTTTGAACCAGAAACAGCGGCAGAAGCGCCTGACCTGGGCTACAGAGAAGCAGCACTGGACTGTTGCTCAGTGGTCCAAAGTACTTTTTCCGGATGAAAGCAAATTTTGCATTTCATTCGGAAGACTGGGGAGAAGGAAATGCCAAAATGCCTGAAGTCCAGTGTCAAGTACCCACAGTCAGTGATGGTCTGGGGTGCCATGTCAGCTGCTGGTGTTGGTCCACTGTGTTTTATCAAGGGCAGGGTCAATGCAGCTAGCTATCAGGAGATTTTGGAGCACTTCATACTTCCATCTGCTGAAAAGCTTTATTGAGATGAAGATTTCATTTTTCAGCACGACCTGGCACCTGCTCACAGTGCCAGAACCACTGGTAAATGATTAACTGACCATGGTATTACTGTGCTCAATTGGCCTGCCAACTCTCCTGACCTGAACCCCATAGAGAATCTGTGGGATATTGTGAAGAGGAAGTTGAGAGATGCAAGACCCAACACTCTGGATGAGCTTCAGGCCGCTATCGAAGCATCCTGGGCCTCCATAACACCTCAGCAGTGCCACAGGCGGATTGCCTCCATGTCACGCCGCATTGAAGCAGTCATTTCTGCAAAAGGATTCCCGACCAAGCATTGAGTGCATAACTGAACATAATTATTTGAAGGTTGACTTTTTTTGTATTAAAAACACTTTTCTTTTATTGGTCGGATGAAATATGCTAATTTTTTGAGATAGGAATTTTGGGTTTTCATGAGCTGTATGCCAAAATCATCAGTTTTAAAACAATAAAAGACCTGAAATATTTCAGTTGGTGTGCAATGAATCTAAAATATATGAAAGTTTAATTTCTATCATTACATTATGGAAAATAATTAACTTTATCACAATATGCTAATTTTTTGAGAAGGACCTGTATATGCATTGAAAGAAATAACTCTAATGCTAATCTTTTTTTACAATGCCAATCTTTTTTTACAATGCCAATCTTTTTTTCAATGCCATCATTTTTTTCAGCTTCATTCAGGTGATCCTTTTTTGACGCTTGTGTGTGCACGCGCATGAGGGGCGGGGCTTCAGCCCCCCATATGTTTGCATGAACGAGGCAGGAGGGAAACTCTGACTGTCCGAGGCGAGACGCGAGAAACAACAGGACATTTACATTGCTACTAATGTGGTTTGTGGAAGAAAAAAAGACACAAACGGTTTCTTCTCAGTTTCTTCTACTGACCAGTAGACTAGGAGTCTTTGTGATAAAGTTTTATGCTTGTGTAGCCTGTCTTTGTTGGAGGTTCTCCTCATTACAGACAGTGTGGTATGAAGGGATGTAAATACACACTATATCCCATAAAGCAAGCATAATTGGCCCGATTGTGGCTGAGCTCTGGCACTGTTGCCTGAGGTCCGGGTCGGCCGAATTACTTGTTTCCTTTAATGGCCCCAAACAGATGTTCAGTAGTTGAGCTGATGCTGTCTTTCTTATTTGGCCCGATTGTGGTTCGATACAATTTTGCCGGAAGGGGACACATGCAACACAGTGTGTGGCCCGACAGTAAGGATACAGACATCTGCCGGTATTAGAAAAAACACAGTTGGCTGTATTTTGGCTCAGTGTTGGCACTTTTGGGTAACTGGTTGATGAGGCGGGTTTTATGAATTGTGTGACAGTAAAGCTCTTTTCTAAAAACAGTTTAATGTTTAGAACCACGGAGTCATGTCTCAAAATATGCACAAATAACAGTTTTGACTTCAATCAAGGACAATGTGGGATTATTAAAAAAATTATTAATTATTTCAAGACAGACGATGAAAACATGGCCACAATCTTTAAAATGTACAGCATACTGGTGCAAACTAAGCCAATAAATGACGCTGTGCAGGTTGCAGGCACACTATGTGTTTATTATTGCTATGGCAACTAGATGAGAGGAGAACTTGCTGGCTGTTTATTCTGTTTTAATTTAGTAATTTACCACTTTGGGTTTGGGTTAAAAAAAACAACAAATAAAATAAATATAGTTTTTTAATAGCGCAGTTTCCTGTGTGTAACTTCGTCTTTACTCAGTGGCCTACTGTAGATTCAAGGTCCATTACCAGCAACTGGGCAAGCAAAATTGAACGAATGAGTCCTCGATTTTGCATTACCGCCATAAATCCTAGACTATCGGTGCACTGCCTGTGCAACGAGTGGAATCTGACTGTCATCGCGGCAAAAACTGAACAACGATAGTCGGCTATACGGTCACACACTGTATGGATGAGCATGCAGGAGTGGACAGTGGACTTCCACTTTGTCACTAGATTCTGGTAAGTATATATATTTTGCCAAAAAACAAAAGCCTAATTGTCAGCGTATAATGTAGCCTAATGTAAGCTTTTAGAAAAGGTCAATATTACATAGCCTGCAACTAAAAGATTCTTGAACTTTTAGCTAGACAAACCGCTATATTTAGCTAGCGGATTTAATTAGCTTTAGCCCTGAATTAAACAAAAAAAAAGAACAATGAAATAAATCACAATCTACTTTCATAGTAATCACAGATAATTTTTTCCAACTTGTTTCCAATCACAGAATATGTAGGGTGTAGGGCCATTGTTCAACTGTAGGCTACCATGGAGTATTAGGGCCATTGTCCACAAAGGAAAAATAATTTGGAGTAAATTTCCACCCCAAAAAAATCTGAAATTAGGCTATCCATTTGCCAATATAGTTTTTAATACCAGGTGACATGATTAAATTCTGTTAAATACCACATATATGTTTCATGTAGTTTTATATCCAAAAGAAAATTGTAAAAATTTGGAATGAAAATCAAGATCTTTTGGAATAATGCTCAAAGGACATTGAGTAAGACAACCGTGGAAACGAATCCTGTGGTAACCGTTCTGACAGAAATCCCTGCTATGAACATGAAGTTACTCACACAGAAAAGAAAAGAAACAGAACTAACAAAGTTTCCAAGCTTTGCAGATTTAACGTCAGATGTTACAGCAAAAACAATAATGCACATTAACCAAATTCTTTAAATATTTGTTTAAATATATCTACATTAATTGGATTAATGTACAGGGAAGGATCTCATATAATTCCATGTTTTAATTATAGGCAGTATTTCTGTACACCAACACAGGAACACATACCAGGATCTGACCCAACACTAATTAGCCAATGTCAACTATTCTAGCCTAGATAAAAAAAGCCTAGAGCAGGTGAAGAGATCCAGTTCTCTGTACGCTGCAACCTGCATATAGAAATTCCTGTCATACTGAAGCCAAACGCCTAACAATTCCACTCCTGATTAGGATGTTAGTTGGTTCCCAGTCTGCAAATCTAAAGCTATTAATAGTCAACCTTTGTTTCCCCTTAAAAAAGGGGGGGGGGGGAAAACTGTTCCTCCATTCACTCATCTGTATTTCGTGAGGGAAAAAGCATGAGTCCCCCTAGTGGTCCCTCCAGGTAATGGCGGTCTATTTACCCCTATTCAAAACAAAGATAACTGCAATAGACTCAGACTTTTACACATTTTAAACTGAAGAAAACATGTAGGGGAGAGTGGGGTAAGTTGAGTTACAGCCTTTAATAAATCTACATTGGAGGAGTTATTTGACAATCTTGCTAAAGAGATGGACAGGTGACAGAATTGATTGATGGTGGCTATATCCTTGTACAACAATCTGGTAGTATGTGCACCTACCAGCTACATTTACAAAGGTGTCTAAATCCTTTTTACATTACATGTAAGGTTTAGATCAGGGGTGTCAAACTTGTGTTCCTGGTCCAATACACCTGAATCAAATTGTTAAATTGCCTCCTCTGCAGGCATTTAGGTTCAATGGGGTGCTGCTGATGATCTAATTATTTGATTCAGGTGTTGAAACTGAGACATACAATATCTAAAAGTTACAAGACACCGCCCCTCGGGGACTGGAGTTTGGGACCCCTGGTTTAGATATTCTGATTCTAAATTTGGCTCTTTGGTGTTCTCTCTTTGATTGACAGGCCTAAGTTTCCTCCAAACATGATTTATAATGTTGACAAAACTGGTGTCACTACAGTACAGAAGCCACAGCAGGTATTGACCGAAAAAGGAAAAAAGCAAGTGGGCGCCGTCACATCAGCTGGTAGAGGAGCGCTGGTGACTGTGGCTTCTGCAGTCAATGCTGCTGTGAATGCAGCACCTCCCATGTTCATCTTCCCACCCATTCGATACAAAGAGTACTTCATCACAGGAGCACTTTCAGGATCTATTGGTACCTCTACCAGGTCTGGCTGGATCAATGAAGACACCTTTGCGGAGTTTCTTGAACATCTGGTTCAGTGCACCAACTGCCCCTCTGACCATTCAATACCGTTAATCCTTGATGTCAATGAGGCCCTCATCTCACTCAAGGCAGTCGATATTACAAAGAGCAAGGGTGTTGTTCTGCTCACCATTCCAACCCACACATCCCACCGCATGCAACCTCTGGACAAGAGTGTGTATGGTTCATTCAAGACCTACTTCAACAAAGCTCTTGGTAGGTGGATGAGATCTAATCCAGGTAAAACAGCCACAATCTACCAGATCACCAGATGTTTGAATGAAGCTTTCGTGTCAGCAATGACACCACAAAATATAATTTCTGGATTCAGGTTCACAGGAATCTTTCCATACAAACGATATATTTTCACAGATGCAGAGTTTGCACCATCCATGGTGTCAGACAGAGCAAACTCTGGACTACAGACTCCTACTGCAATCAATCCATCTACTGCTGATGAGCCACCCTCTGCATATAATCCACCCACTACTTCAACATCCATTACTTCCATACTGCCTTCATCAACCTCCACACATGGATGTGCATTACCAGGTGACACAGATGTGTCTCAGCCACACTGTGTCTGCAGAGGAAATCCTGCCCTAACCCAAAGGTCCACATCCCAGAGCACAAAGAAAGCAAAGAGTAAAGACAACAGTCCTAACCGATACACCGGAAAAGCAGGAAATCAAAAAGGCTCACAAAGAAAGAGAAACGAAAAAGCAGGGGGGGAAGGCAAAGTAACAAAATAAAAAGGAAAGCTGAAGAACAAACAAACCAGGAAGAAAATTACACTGAGCAGTAGCTCTGAGAGTGATGTTCCCATCCCACTGGATGACACAGCTGAGGATGACCCATCAGAGGATGGGAGAAGTAAACCAGAAAGCACAGAGTTGTTAGTTGGTGACTAATAGTTAACTCTGCAACCCAACACAGGAGCTACCAATACATTGGTTTGGTTGAGAATCTTGAAGGGAAAGAAGTAACTGTAAGATTCTGAAGAATCCGAGGGAGCACTGCTAAAGAGAAAGCTTTTGTTTTCAAGGAGGATGATGTGGCACTTTTCCCATAAGTGGTAAAGAAGCGGCCTCAACATCAAAAGGATGGAGGAACTGCCAGGAGAGAGCAGCAATTCGTATTGAACATTGAAGGGTGGGATGTGGAGTAGAAGGTTAAGAAAAACAATGCTGAGTTTGTCACAGTTGTTGACACTATGTTGATAATCCATTGTATCATTTTTAATAAACAATTTTTGAACAATGCACTTGTATTTTACTTATTATATATAATTAAAATTTTCTTTAGGACAATTCAAAATGACAGTCAGGTTTAACCTGAAAAAAGTTAATTGGTCGACTTACCCCTAAGTGGCTCAATTTACCCCCGACTTGGCTCAATTTAGCCCCAAGCTGGGGTAAATTGAACCACAAAACCATTCTTTTTACCCCCCTCTCCCCTAAATGCAGATTGTCACAAAAATTGAAACTAATATTACAGTATAATCAGGATTATATGCTGTAACAGCTGCACAAGAATAGCAGCCTCCTAATGTGTGGTAAGGATAAACTAAGTAATTAGGTACGTTTTCACGTTTTAATGAATGCAAAAGGACCTGTGCTGTCAAAAACGCCTTCCAATAATGCCCTTTCTGTGAGTTATGTCAAAAAAATTGGATAAACTACTTTTGTTAGTTTTGTAAGCCCAGTGAGATGTTGCCATAATTAAGTGTAAATCCACAAGGGGTATTATGAAAACTCATAATACTGTCAGCAATGCGCTGCCCGAGTTTGCCAACAGTTTTTGGGGTTGCATGTGGGAGACCCCTGCTGCCTAGATGGGTTTTAAGTCTCGTTGAAAGCAGACAGTAATGTGTCGGCTGTCTCACACATCAGAAAAACCAAGAGTTCAGATTTCAAAGTTTCTCTTCTTTCTTTCATTCAAAAGCACAAGCTTTCCTAACAAATGATCCCATCTGTCCCATTATCTCATGTGTTGTTTCTGTGCTTTAAAAGTGGACTATAAAAATAAATAAAGTGACTGCTAGGAAAAAGCTAAAAAATATAAATAAATGAAAAAAGAAAAGGGGTAGCAGTAGGCTCCATAATACAGCCTGAATGTTCCTGGAACCTATAAGTTACTTTGCCAAAACATGGTAGTTTACAATAACTTATTGCAGACAGCGATGGGTAGTTAAAAGCTACATACATTTACTCAGATACAGATACGTTTATTTGAGCAACATTTGAAGAAAAAAAATACTTCTAGGAATAGTTTTACTGCACTATACTTTTTACTTCTACATAAATAAAACATTCTGGCTACTCCTTCTACCTCTGCTTATATGTTACTTCCCAGGAACTTGCATGGTAATTTTCAGAGCTTTCCAAATTTACAGGATACTTTCCTGAAACCTACAGGTCACTTTTACTTATCTTACAAGCAGGGGTTGCATTAATCTTTATTTTTTATTTTATTTTATTTTTTAAATGGTGATGGAAAAATCTGAAGGCCATCCGTGATTTTGACAGATTGCAATTCACACCCCTGACCCCTTGGTGCAGAAACGTAGACATCTCCAACTTTATTCAGGTAACTGAATCAATAAAAAAAAAAGATTCCAATGAGAGCATCTGAGCAACATCTCAGACCTGGACGCTGTACCCATTGCATCTCGTGATCCTGGAGCTGACAGCACATTGTAGTATTACGGAGGCATGGAGCGCATCTGTGACTACACCGGACACAGACTGGCGGTGACAGATCACTGCAGCTTAAGCAGTAATGCAAAAAGAACGCATGATATTTTGGATTTTTGCCTCAGACAGATGACTTCTCATAGGGGTTTAGATGTTGTTCTGAAGACTGAATCTGCGCTCCGCTGCCACACTGGAGACTGGAATTAAGTGCTACTACAGCCAAAGTTTTTGAAATGAGGAAACAGTTTTGCAACTGAAGCGATTCAAAGTCGAAAAGTCATTTTCCTGACCCATAAACCATTGTTTCAGCAGGAGGAAAGCCAGCAGCATGCACCGGTGTTTGGCACACATCTGGCTCTGTGGAATGCGTCTAACCTGCCGCACCGGCCACAGTCGTTCTCCAAAACCTCAGAAACTTTTCAGCTTGCAGTCAGCTCCCGTTAGCGAGATGCATTGATTATTGAATGTCTGGGTCTGAAATGATGCTCTAAAGCAGTGTTTCTCAAACTTTTTTTATCATTCCCCACTTTGGACAAAGGAGCATACACAAGCCCCCCATGCTTTAATCGCCCCAACAGAATGGTGACCATGTCTGATTTTTTAAGTGTTTTATTTATTTAAATAGCCGAGTTAGTCTACAAGTTTTTAAGGGTATAAATTAATTGGATAAAGGGGTAGCGCACTGTTATAAAACCGGCTCAGAAATATATGCTGTCAGTAGTTGCTACATGTAGAACTTTACCTCACAGTTGGAGAAAATAAAGTTGTAGTTTTATCACAAATACAAAGCTTTCCAAAGTACAAAATAAAAAATAAATAAATAAATAAAGAGCCAGATACTCATCCCTGTATTTCCTCCGTGGTTGACCGTGTGACTTCTCTGACTCTGAAACGTTCCCTGATCTTTTTAGATATTTGTCCATTTTGTAGATGGAATCTCTGATAATGAGGCTACTCCAGCCCGATGTTCCAGGTCCCGGTTCTGTTTACAATGATGATCACAATTGCTAATTTATTTGAGTGTGTTTAATTTTGTGAGAGGGGGGAGATGGTTGATTTAATTTTCAGTGCAGTGAAACATTCACGACAGAATGAAGGGGGGAAAAACTATTTAAATCCCATTGATGTCACGCCCCACCTGCAATACCGCTGCGCCCCACTAGTGGGGCTCGCCCCATAGTTTGAGAAACACTGCTCTAAAGGGAATGTTTTCTTTAATTGATTTAGTTACCTGGACTCCAGGCATAAAGTTAAAAATATCTGCATATTTGCAGCAAAGTGGTAAGAGGTGGGAATACTAATCTGTAAAAATGACGGACAGCCTTCAGAATTTCTGTTACCGTTCTAAAAACCGGTCAATTACAGAAAATATTTGATTACCGTAACCCCTGCTTACAGGGGACTTTCCTGAACTTGCCAGTAGGACTTGGATGTATTATGACTTGTAACTTGGTATTTTTCAGAGCCTAAAAGTTGCTTCCGAAACTTAAATGCCACATTTCCCCCAGTGTATAGGTTATACTTTAGAAACATATATGGTGTTTTCATGGAACTTACAGGGTTCCTTTGGGAAACTGGCTGAATTATGTCTTGCTTGTAAACATGTATTTACAAGGCGGTTGATTTGACTTGCAGGTAACCCTACTTGATTTCATTTCTTAACCTAGAATTACAACATTAATAACTGAAAGGTTTTTTTTAGAATTATTTTAAAAATCCTACCGCTGTTGGCCTCTTTCATCTAAATATTGTTACAAAAAATCCAAATGATTTGATTAGTCTTGTTTTTTTTTAATTCGAAGTCATACATTTTTAAAGGCTCATTTATTAATACACCACATTTCAAGGTTTCCAACATGGACACGTGTTTTATCTGGAATCTCCACCTAAATTAGCAAAGAAGTTACTTAGAGGGTAAATAATGGGCAAAAAAAATATTGTGTGCTGTGTTTGCTTGTTTTATGTAAATACAGACAAAAGAGAAGCTCATATTTTAAATATTCTTCATTAGATTAATTTAGGCCAACACTCCACTGTATGCCGTCATTGTTGGAGACAAACGCTGGACTAAAACATGGGGAAATGTCTAATTAAAAATGAACCAAAATGTAGTTTGCATGTTGCAGAGTTGTAGTTCTGGCTATTTAAGCCTAACAGCATCTACAGGTGTTTAGTATGCATAATCTAATCTGTATTCATGAAGCAGAGAGATATTGCAACAGCAACAGCAGCAGAGGCTTGTAGCCTTGTAAAGCGATGTTGAAGTTGCAACATAGGAAGTCTTACAATTTGAAATTGTTCAGTGCTGGAGTGTTTTGAAGGATCCTTTGGGTTTCAGGCTCCTCGTAGTGATGCCTAAACATTCATGGATGGCACAAATGGAAATGTTCATAAAAATGTGTTCCGGTATACTGTACATGTTGGAGATGTGACTTTTTTCTACTTCCAATTCCTTCATACCATATAAAACTTGCTTTGGGGAACCTTTCTTTGTTGTCAGGTGGTGTGTGGAGTATGGACCCAAACGCACTCGCTGAAGGAAGGTGCAGGATGTTTATTACAGGAAGAGGTGATGATGATGGTGGTGAAGACGGCAGGAATGGAGATACTGGACATCGGGCAGGGACGGAAGACAGCAGGAAGACGACACACCATGGAGATAGAGACTATTACTAATGATCCGGCCCGGAGTGAAAGGAAGTGATGGGTCTTAAAGGCAGGAGGTGAGTAGGATCAGGTGTGGTTGATGAGACAGACAGGTGAAGACAATGAGGCATGAATAGGGCAGCGTGACAGGACCCCCCCTTTAAAGGCGAATTCCAGACGCCGTGGAGAGAGGAGTAAGAAAGAAAAAGGAAAAAAAAAAAAAAAGGCACCCTCTCCAGTCGCTGGAGAGCCGCCGCTGTGACCTCCAGAAACACAGCAGCCACAATAACGGCGGGCTCTGGAGCTGGAATGGGCTCTGGAGCTGGAACGGGCTCACGGACTGGAGCTGGAACGGGCTCACGGACTGGAGCTGGAACGGGCTCACGGACTGGAGCTGGAACTGCCCCGGAAGCGGGCCCACCTCGGCGGCGTCGCTGCCTGCGGTGAGGTGCTGGTTCTCCCCTGGAGCAGAGGTAGGTCGTCTTGTCCCCATAGAAAAACTCGAACAGGTCCTCCTCCCTGATGTGAGGAGCCCCCGAAGAGCCAGCTGGAGGTGGGACAAAGACGGCGGGAGAGAGAACCGGCGGTGCGTGCAGCGCGGAGATGGAGCCGACGTTGGTGGTCCGTGTGGCCGCGCCGCCCTGCTCCTCGCTCGCGGAAACTCCGGCTCGGCGGGCCCATCGCCTAAGGCCAGATGGTGGAGGCGGAGAGGGCGGACCGATAGTCTGGTCCAACGCCTCCTGGCGAATCCTCTCCGCCTCGCGACGCAGATCGGCGAGCTCCCGGGCCGAGAAGACACTCTGGAAGTGAGGGAGCACTCCGAGGATCTCCTCAGCTCCGGAGAACCGCACAGGAAGGTGAGGAGAGGCAGCGAGTTTGGCCAAGTTCGTCCAGACGTCCTGGCGGAGGGCGGCGATCTCCTAGGCGAGTGCTGGGTCCATGTTCAGGGCCAGATCATTCTGTCAGGAGGTGTGTGGAGTATGGACCCAAACGCACTCACTGAAGGCAGGTGCAGGATGTTTATTACAGGAGGAGGTGATGATGGTGGTGAAGACGGGAGGAACGGAGATACTGGACATCGGGCAGGGACGGAACACAGCAGGAAGACGACACACCATGGAGATAGAGACTATTACTAATGATCCGGCCCGGAGTGAAAGGAAGTGATGGTGAGTAGGATCAGGTGTGGTTGATGAGACAGACAGGTGAAGACAATGAGGCATGAATAGGGCAGCGTGATATTTGTATTTATTACCCTCTGTAGGGCTTAGGTTTTTGCACAATATAGTAATAAAATTGTTCTGAATATCAAATGGTTTGAAGGGAAGTTGAGTTTACGTACTTCCACTTGTGAAAAGATAGTTCCAGCATCAGTTTTAGTAAGAATAAGAAATAACTTTGACTTTACCTAAACAAATACATTGGGAATATTGATTGTTCAGTTGGCAGCAGCGTTGTCAGCAGAAGATGTGTTTTATGATGGAAACTCTACACATTCTCTATCTTAAAATGGATCTACAATGCAAAATGCTTTCATTGGTGTATTTCTCTTAAATAAATAAGAAGTTATTGGAAAGACTTGTCAGTCTTTTCTTCTTTATTTATAATTTTCCTCCTGTGCTCGCTGTTTTTCTATTTGCAAGCCCATTTTATATTTCCTCTCTCCTTTTCTGCCAGTTCAGAGGATGAAATCAGTTCAGAGGAAGAAATAGATTGTCTTCAATGTGGGGAGACCAATTTGTATTCATACAATGAAGTAATACGCCATGAAATATTCTGTGGAGAGGTGCTGTCTGTTTCAGCTTTGGTCAGGGAGATTAGAGACAGATGAGTCCTGATAGCATCTTCTGTTGAGGCACCAGTGCCCATGTGGAGGATTTACCTTCCCCTGTACAGCACTTCTTTCTCTGGTGGTCTATTACAAGTAAACAAATGGCTTTTAATAACTGTATTGTGCAAACACTGAGGCAAGTGAAGGCTTGTTGTAGTTGCCATTAATTCTTCAAATGCCCCCCCCCCCCCAAAAAACTCCCCTTTTTGTTGTTGTACCCTAAAACTGATGAGATCTATAATTTCTGTCATAAGTTAGATAAGTATGTTCATGCCCTTATTTAAATTTTATTTGTGAATCAAACAATAAAACTTTGATATATTTTAAGTGTTTTTTCACAACGTACCATACAGTGCATTTATAATCCTGCTTAGATCATTAAAGATGTGGATTTAAAAAAAATAAAATAAGAGCCTCTATGAAATCAAGCCCTCTTTAGCTGAGAAAATCAAAGGAAAAAGTGCACATTTGCATGTAAAAATGTAAACAAGTGTCCAACTGAAAACTCCCTATAAAAAAGTAATACAAATGCACATGTTTGAACCAAACATAAATACAATAAAGTATATTTCACTATACTGTTAAGTATATAAAATATAGTATATTAAAAGTAACCTTAAAGTATACTGCCTCACTTTTAGTATGGAAAAAGTATACTCCTAGTACACTTAAACTAAATTTTGCTAAGGCTATCTTAGGTCCAGTTCTAAAATTTTTGTCGTACAATAACCGTTTCTCTATATACTTGGAGCAACACTACAAAGGAATACAACGTGAATGCAAACCATTTATTTACATAATTATATCAACTACAACAGCAATAATGGAAGTTATGGTTCCTCCAGAGAGTCCTCAACTTCTTCATGTCCTCTGTAATGTCCGTCCGGAGCTGGATACTTCTGGCGGATTGCCTGCACAACACAGGCAGGTAAAACGACACGATGGCCTTGGCTTAATCATTCGCCCTGCAGCACGCATTCCAGAAAGTGTCTGTAAGGCGACATTGTCTAAAAAACATTGAACACAGTTAGCAATGGATGGTCTTTGTGTTTAGAGTGCCACAGTCATGTTATACCTATAGTTAGCGATGCAACTGAAAGCTATTTGTCTAGTAAATAAGCCGAACTCAGCTGGTTGATGTTACGTATTAGCCGGGAATAACTGTGATAATGCTTGAACAAATCGTGTACATAGATGTACTCACTTTATAGTCAGACTTCGGCTGTCTTTTCCAGTTGATTTTCGGGATTCTGAAATATGTGTCCAGGACGCCACTGTCCATATGCGGGGCGAAGCTCGAGTGGTCCACCACACAAATGTCAATATCCTCATCTGAGGCAGAAATTTCATCCAGAAGAAACTGACATCTTTGGAATTCTCTGCAGCAGAGGGACTAAATTTCTGTCTCCGTAGCCGCACACAGAGAGCACAGGCACCATCAGTTCGTCCCAGCCCGAGACAGTCCTCCGGCCGAAGCTGCCTCCGCCTCCTGCTCCTCCATCTGCCTCAGCTGCTCTTCGCTGTATTGTGGCTCATAAAGGTAGCCACGAAAATCGGATTCGAGCATCACGCTTTCGAAATCACCCTCTTCCATATCGGATTATGTTCTGCCATAATTGTGATATCAAGCCTGGTTCTACAATAGTCTGTTAGCTTAGCTTCCAAACAAGATGGCTGCTATATCATTTCAGTTTCTTAAAGAGAAGTCCCACCCACTGGTCTGTGATAGGTCTGTAGCGCGAGTGGGTCCCACCCATTAGCCCCCTCCTGGGAAAATGAGAAAAAAAAAGTTTGTAGTCTAACACACTCGACAAAGATATAAGACTTCCTGCCTTAAATGACGCAAAATGACGATTTTTACGTCACTTAAAGCAGGAAGTGAAACACTGAAATCCCTATTTCTCTTGTCTCAGGGGAAACTGAGGGTATAATGCACGACCATTCAAAAACATGACTGGGTTTCTAGCGATACAAAGCTTAATGCAAATGGGTGAAGTTTCCCTTTAAGTTGATAAGAAACTCACTTTTTTCAGTATTTTCTTATGGACAACTTTCTTCTCTTGACTTTATTTTGGCTGGTTGAATCTCTGGATTCTCTTTTGCAGACCTTCCATTTTCAAAGTTTCATGGTCAACAGTCATCCTGGTAGAGGTAACATCAAAAGGGTATCCAGGTAGAAGGAGGTGATGGTGAGTGATACAGTAACTCCAACAACCTAATTCTGAATCCTAGGTTTGTACAGTTTTATTAAGGGAGGTAAAGATAGTTGCTTTCTTTAAAACCAAGATCTAGTTCAACAAAACCTTGTCAAATATATTTCAATATGACTTCAGAAAATTGCCTCAACTGGGGCTTTATGTATTTCCTTTCAAGTATGATTTTCTGTACATTGCATCATTATAAGTTGAGGATCTTTTAATTATCTGCAGTCTACCAAGGCCCCGGTAAGCATTTTCTTTTTAGCAGTACACTCCCATCTTATTGCCCTACGGTATTTTCTCCAATTTTCAACAAAATGCCGCATAATGTGATGTTTCTCGGCTTTCCAAATAAAGCAGTTTTTCATTCTCACCGAACACTGCATCTCCAGCCGGCAGATGCGGAGTCATACATCCAGTCAAGTCATTGAAATTCATGAGGAGAGGAGAAATAAAATAAGGCTAATTTTTCAAAAGCAGGTTCAGAAGCAGCAGACCATTTGTAAAATCTGTTCACATGAATACACATAAAATAAATGTTAACTCTGCTGACAGGTTATTAATAAAAAGACTGTTTTAGAGGGAAGGCTTGCCTACGGTTCAAGATGAGATGGGGTGTTGGGAAACAGACATGGAAGCCTTATGTTTGCATCTAATTTGATCTCCACAACCTTCCCAGCTTAATTTGAACTTGAAAATGTATCCGGTGGTCCAGGCCATTGTACAGTGTGGATTACTTATCATGGGAATCTTGACACTTTTAAATCTACTTGAGCAAAAAAAAAAAAAAAAAAAAAAAAAAAAAGAAATATTATACTAATCAAACCTGGACAACACTGCTCAGAATTTAAAACTATTTCTCCTGCACATTATTTGTGCAAAAGGATTGAGCCTACATTTGGACAGTACTTAAGTTGTTGGGACTTCCACTAGACTTAATTGAAGGGGGTGCAGCACAAATGCATGGAATTTGTATCAAAATTGTCTAAGAATTATAATCAGCACAGAATAAGTATGGATAATTCCAATTTCTAACCAGAGTTGATCCCTAATCCCCATTCTAAAAAACTAGTGAAGTAGTCTTTTAACTAAAAGCCACATCGAAAACTAGTGGTGTGTTGTGACAGTTGGAGATGATACAGTTATTTGTATTTTGTGTTTACAGTAAGCAACATATTAATGCAGGAAAGCTCCTGTAAAAATAACATGACTTCAGTTTACTGAGGATTTCGCCTATGTTGCATAGATCCACGCATACAGGCCGCTCCTGTTTACAGTCACCATATTAGAAGAGAGCGTTAGTCATAGAGAAGTCCCTCACCTCTGAAATGTTCATAGCAAAAAATACAATCGGGTGATGCACTTGCTGCTCTCCTCTTTGACTCGCTGTGACACTACAGTTGATGCATGTGCACAATTTTTGAGGTGGGGCTAGAGGTAGGAATGTTTTGGGAGGGGCCTTGGTACGTTGGATTAAAAAAAAACCTCTCGCTCCCTCAAATACTGGCCAGAGTGGCCATATGAGGTCTCTCAGTTGGTTGCCTTGAAGCACTTTTGTTTGTGGAGATATTGATTTTCGACAGACTTGTTTTAAAGTGAGCTGTTACTGACCTCCTTAAAAAATGTATTTGTTTTATCCTGGTTGTTCAGCGCTACTCCAGAAAAAATATTTTTGTTTCTCAAACTTTTGCTTTCAGAATTTCTTGCTACTTCCTTTTTAACCTCTTTGTTTTCTTGCACATCACGGAGCTAAAGTACAATTGCATCAGTCAATACGGCACATTAATCGTGACACTTGGACCTTAGAAGGTTCGCCTTGTTGCACCAATCGCAAAAGGAATGATGGAGAGCATTCAAATTAGGACATAAAAGCTGATAATTTCTATCATTTACTGCTTGTTTTCATTTAACGTGTGAAGCTAAAGAACCTCCAAAAAACCTAAAAAAAAAGAAAGAAATTGTCAGTTGCAAAAAAGCCTGCAGAGGTGCTGCAATCAGCAGGTCAACAACAGAAGCCATTGAGACATTGTTGATCCTCGGAGCTATTAGTTTAGTAAGCTGGAAAAAGCTGATGTTGACCTCATGCTGCCTCCGAAACGCAGATCTGCACAACCTGCTGCGTCCACTGTTTCCTCACCAACACAAGCAGAGTTCTCATCACCTGGTCCACTGTTCCAGAGCGCCCGGCAAAACAAGACAGAGCACGCCTTTCCAGCTAAGTGGGCTGCTAGCATGCTTCATTATTTACAGCAAGGCCCAGGAGAACAAGCGTGTAACATAGCGAGTGAAAAGCAATCTCATCTGAATAACGCACATTATTAGTGACACCTATGCTATATTACATGATAATGATATCCTTCTCTCCATGTTTTTCAGCATGAACGTTCAAAAAGCTGACCATGAAAGAATAATTTGACATTACTTTCCATAACCTGAAGGAAAAGGAATGGGTCTGAATTAATGTGATGTACTCCATTTCCATTCAGAGAGATTTAGTTGGGGGAAGGGGGATAAGTTCAAAGCCATGAGAAATGTGCAAAGCAAGGCATTACGCTGACATGGAGGGGAAAGAGATTGCAGCCCCATTCACGCCGGGGGAATGTGCCAATTATTAGATAATGTTCAGAACATGGATTAAAGCTTTGCAAGAGTCACGATGCTCTTTAAATGAAGATGGTGCGATTAGCATACATTCAGCTTTCTCTGCTACCACAGGATGTTTAGTCTGAATGAAGGATTTCAGTCGTTTTCTTTTTTTTTTAAAAAAATCCTGTACAAGAAAGGAAATGTCAGAATCCCAGTTGCTTGTATCTCCTCAAAGTTTAATAGCTCCAAGAATTCTGTCACACATTTTGACAAATCTGTCTCAGATGTGCAGTGACAATATTTTTCTCCAGCCGATGAAATTAGCATTTTGGAATTTTGGTGAACCAGAGCTTTTGACATAGGATTTAAAAATCTCACAAGGAAGAAGTTGTAAAGTCTCATTACAATTCAAGTAACACAACAAAAAAGGATGTGCAGAACCTTTGGGATATAAAGTATTAAATTCTGTGGCATAAACATATTAAGTTTCATGGTTACAGGAGGGATGTAAACATACTCTTTTATGGTTATGATTGTAGTGGTAGGAAGGAATGGATTACCTCAAAAACAAGGCGAAAATCTGGAACCAGTACTTTACTGTAGAGCAGTGGGGTCCAGTTCTGGATCCCAAGTGTAGCACCTGTCTCGTTAGGTCAGGATAAGTAAGCTACTGGTACAGTTCTAGGTTCTGAGGAGTGGTGAGCAGCAATGAGAGCCAGAAACTCTTTAAATGAAAAGCCGGCAGCTTAACAAAACAAAATAAGACAAATAAAATATTTACATGAAGTGAATGAAAAACCCTTAAATAACGTTTTGTTAGGGCTGGGCGATATGGCCTAAAAATAAAATCTCCGATTTTTTCACACCAAATCCAATTTCCGATTCTAATAATTTTTTTTCTTTCTCCCTTTACTTTCTTAAATAGAAATAACAAATGACAGAATCTATTTTTTTGAAAATCTTATTTTAATATCTCCTTTGGGAGTTTACCTAAATTCAAAGTTGTGCGCAAAGTTGGTAGCACATACCTGGCGTCCAAAGTTTTCAGTAGGTAAATAAAGGGGTTGGTAAATCTCGATTTTCTCAAAAATAAATCTTCTTAAACAGAAAATTCGAAGTAATCGATAAAATCGATTTATCGCCCAGCCCTACGTTTTGTTATTTATTTGTTTTACCTTTATCCCTTTAGTTAAAGATAAACTAAAAGTTTTGGTTTTTCTAAGTAGACGATAGGCGGAGAATCAACAGGTAAGTGTTTTACAAGATCGACGGCAGGTGAGGACAGACTTTCAAGTAGTCATCTGGATTTGTTTGAATCAGACTGCCTTGGGTCCTTTAGAAGGAGTTCAAAACTTGAGCGCCAGCTCTCGAAGTCTACTTCGTTGTTTGGACGGGGAAAACGTCCAGAAAAGAGTCTCAACCTGAAGGGAGTATTAATTTGCGAATTAATATCCTCAGTTCTTAGGGTGTGTTCCACTATCACCTTTTGAAGCTCTGGTGGGTTGGCATCAGAGGGTTTTAAATTAGGAGCATTGGCATTGAGAAAGTTTTGCTGGAAACTCTCTACATGCGTTTGAATTGGTTGGTGAGTGGAGTCACCATGCTGCAAGGTTCCTTTTACTAGGCTGAGAGGGGTGTGTGAGTCAGGGGTTTGGGCCAAGCCTGATTCACATGGGTCCGTTGGACTTTTTTTGTCTGTCAATATCAACAGCTTTAGTAATGGAGCTAAGCTCTTCTCTCAAAACATCTATGAAATCTTTGCCCATTAGTTTTGCGATGTCTCTAAGCTCAGTCAGGTAAGGCTGTGTAGCAGTCTTGCTAACTACAGGGGAGTAAACAGTGCTTAAAGTTTCAACACAGTAAACTATGTCAGGTTTATCTTTGGGGGAGAACCTGTAAGGTAGCAGGGGTGAGAGAGCTTTTACCGATGCACCAGAAGTGTACTCAACTATGACCTGCCTCTGGGTTTGGAAGGTCTATGGGCGTGATTTGAATGGACCCGCACTTTTTTAGGAAGTCAAAAACTTAATCGATAGTAGTGGCAGTAATACCAGTTACAATAATGTATTTTAACATTGCTCTGTTGCACGGCTTCCATTTTACGGTTTTATTTATTATCTCTGAGCTCGCAAAATTGTACAAACCACTCCTGGCTGGCTCGCCAAATTTGATGTAGCACCTGTGCCGTTAGGTCAGGATAAATAAGCTACTGGACCAGTTCTAGGTTCTGAGGAGTGGTGAGCAGCAATGAGAGCCAGAGACAGAAACTCTTTAAATGAAAAGGCGGCAGTTGAATAAAACAAAATAATTGAACAGACAAATAAAATATTTACATGAAGTGAATGAAAAACCCTTAACGTTTTGTTATTTATTTGTTTTACCTTTATCCCTTTAGTTAAAGCTCAACTAAAAGTTTTGGTTTTAATTCCTTTTATCTATTTTTCTAGTGTATTTTATGACCAGTCATCTAATTTTAAGTGTTTCGTGTTTGAACCTGTTTTGAATTGCTGTAATTTGAGTTTAAAGCTCAACAATTTGCGGTTCCCAGTCTATACGGGACACTACTTTTGATTTCAGTAAAGTTTTCTGTTACCTTGAAATGACACCTTATGTACCCTTTAAAGTACACAACCGTTAAACATGAACAATTATATAGCAAAAAGAAAACATTTCAGAATCTTACTCTTTACATTCAGCAAAACCTCAATTGTCCCTCAAGAATGAGCTCCAGAGTTGACATATGTCCAGTGTTCAACAAATTCTACTCCAACCTTGTTGTAGTAGAGGGTGATAAGTTGAAGCAGGACCAACACAGTGCCCCAGTCAAACTACACCGATGGCCCTGGAAGCGTCTTGTGGGATGGTACTGGCTCGCCTCGATCTCAAACCGGTAGGTTTGGGTGCTTTCCAGAGTAGACAAAAAAACCTGGCCTGCAAATATCACATTTAGCACATAAAATAAAATAACACTGGATAAAAACATAAATTAAGCCATTTTATGTCTGCTACGGGGGCTACGTGACTGGAAGAGAACAGAAAATGGCGGCTGCTCACATTACCCTGGCTGCTTGGAAGTGAGCCAAAAAAAAAATGCAGCCGTCCTGCTTACTATTGCACAAAATACTGCTTCATTTACATGAAATAAACTATTACAGAAATATTGTAACCTTCCGATAAAGGGAGTAGAGATGCAGTTAAGGTTTGTTTACCGTCTCCATCGCTTATTGTCCGGGGTGGAAGCTTACTGCCTCGCTACCGCAGCTACAACCGCAGAGCTTTTCCTCGACGGCTCCTCCTCCGAACCGGCCAGGTTTTGTGACTTTTTCTTATGCTTTAATAGAATTATGGATATGTATTTATTGATATGCAATAAAAGGTCTTAAATGTTTACTTATTATTTGTAATATTCATCAATTTATTGTGATCATTTGTAACGGGGGTTACAAAAGACTCTGTTCTGCATGTTTTAGATAAAGTATGTCACAAAAATGTTCATACCAGTCTATTCTTACAATTTCATGCTACAACCACAGTTCTGTTTCGTTCCCTTCTGACTGCCAGTGGCAGTAAACAGAGTGGATGTAACTCCTCGTGCTCCGCGCAGGTCGAGTTTTAATGTAAACAAAGTCACGCACGTGACACGTAGCGCACCTGGGCGTGCATCTATAAATTGCACGCCAGCAGCTGCGCTCGGTCTCTTTGATCTTCTCGCTGTTGACCTGGCGTGTTTCGCAGGTTAATCGCTCCGTAAGTCCGTGATTCGGATCTTATCGGTTTCTGCAGGTCTGGAGGTAAGCACACTTTGGTGCAATTTTGGCGTCATCCTGCCCGTGACCAGGTGGTCGGAGTGCTCTTTGGAGCACTCTTGGGCTGTGGATTGGCGTGGTTTTTCTGTTTGTTGTTTGTTGCAAGACGCGACCGGCTGACGGGGCTTACTGGCTGTCACTGTTTTCCCCCTGTAAAAGGGGAGGAGGGAGCAGCTGGTGAGTGCCTTACAGGTAAGAAGGAGGCTGGAAGTTCTGACCGCGTGCTGTGGAGTGAAGTCTCTCGCTCAGATTACCTAGCCGGGGCACACATTGTGTGCTTGTATGGATATATATATCTATATATATATAGATATATATATGTCTATATATAGATATATAGGAATCTGATTTGCGTTCTTCAGCTTCCATTGAAGTTCTCGCTCAGATTTCCTCGTGTGGTGCTTGCCCTCATTTCCCACACCTGTGGAGCAGGGATGTTTGTGTGCACATCATGTGGGGCTTCTCTCCAAGTGGAGGACGGCCATGACTTGTGTCCCAAGTGCCTGGGCCTCAGCCACCTCAGGGAGGCTCTAACCGACCCCTGTATGAATTGCAGCATTTTGCCACTGTCTGTGAGAGAGGGCAGGCTGCGTCAGGTGGAGGGCCTCCTGTTTGAGACTGACCTGCCATCCTCGGGTACGCCTTATCCGGGTCCCGGAAGGCGGGGGGATAGGCCTGCCGGTGAATATGGCAGCCCGAAACGTAAGAAGCCACGGCTGCAGCGCCCCTCTCGCCGGGAGGTGGACTCCTTACGGGCAGAGGTGGAGCAGCTTAAAGCTTTGATGAGGAGAGCCCCAGAGGAGGAGGATTTGGATGACATAAGCTCCGTTAGGGCCTCCGATTCGGAGTTTCAATCCCTCGGGGAGGGGGATCCTCCTCTGGATCTTCATGGAGGACGGGAGGTGGAGCCCCCGACTCTGGAGTGTACTGATGGTTCTGGAACATCCTTCCGCAGTTCAGCGAACTCGGACCCTGGGGAGGATCCTTGCCAGTTACGGGCGGTTGTCCGAGCGGCACTGGCCAGAATTGGGCTAGATGATGTGCCGGCGGCCCGTCCTGTGGAGAATCCCTTCTTCCGCCGGGCTCCAGCAGCGCCCCCGTTTGAGGTCCCACCATTGCCAGCCTTCTTGGAGGAGCTGCAGCGGTGCTGGCAGGACCCAAGGCTTCTCTCCCACCAGGGTAGGGATGCAAGGACGTGGTGGGACCACGGGACCCCCTGTTCCACAGCCCAGGCCTTGAGGTGCACGGGACCCCTGGCGTCAATTTCGTGTGGCCGCCTCCCCGCACTTTCGTCAGCAGGGCAGGGCTGCGGCAGGGACTTGGCAACGGCCTGGAGCTGGACAGGCGCCACCCCGGGGAGCCGTGGGGCGGGAAAAGGGTCACCGCCCCCCCAGAGCCCCGAAAAGGCGTCAGGACACAGCCTGAGGGCTGTGGGCTAACGGCGGGCAGGTTTTCACCTTGGCAACTGGCCTGCTGGGAGGCCCAATGCGGAGACGCATGGGTTGTGCGAACCATGTCCCAGGTTTACAGGTTGCAGTTCCGCCGTCGGCCCCCACCCCCATCGGGGGTCAAGGTGACTTCAGTCACAGATCTTGCACGAGCCACCACCTTGATGCAGGAAATAGAGACTCTCCTGGACAAAAGAGCCATAGCGGGCTGCCGCATTTGCAGGCGGAAGGCTTTTATTCGACTTATTTCCTCATTCCAAAGAAGGATGGGTCCCTGTGGCCGGTGTTGGACCTCCGTGGTCTGAATCGATTCCTGAAGGTTCTGCCATTCCGCATGCTTCGGACTCGCGATGTCCTTCAGGTAGTTTGTCCAGGAGAATGGTTCACATCCATAGATTTGAAAGATGCGTACTTCCATGTCCCGATTCATCTGGGGCACAGAAAGTACCTGAGGTTTTCCTTTCGGGGCAAGACTTACCAGTTCCTGGTCCTGCCTTTCGGCCTGTCCCTCGCCCCTCGGGTGTTCACGAGGAGCGTGAAGGCGGCCCTAAGCCCCTTGTGCCGGTAGGGGTTGAAGGTCCTACCATATCTCGACATGACAGTGAACGTCCAGAAGAGTTCGCTGATTCCGGCTCAGCAGGCAGATTTTATTGGCATAGCCCTGGACTCCGTAACCATGCGGGCTCGGCTGACCGCGGAGAGGGTGGACAGGATTCAGTCCCTGCTCCAGGCCTTCCATCTAGGGGCGGCACCCCCAGTCTAGGAGTGGCTGAGACTGTTGGGGATGCTGGTGTCGGCTTCAGCATTGGTGCCTCTCGGATTGCTCCACCTACGGCCCCTGCAGAGGTGGTTCAATGGCCTCCGCCTGGAACCCCGGCGACACAGGCGGGTCAGCGTGGGGGTCACACCCAGGTGCATGGCCCTCCTACGTCGTTGGAGAGATGGCACTTACCTGCAGCTCGGTGTCCCTCTCTGCGTGGTCCCCCACAGACGGGAAGTGCTGACGACGGATGCGTCACCCCGGGGATGGGGGGCGCTATGGCAGTGCAGGTCTGTCCAAGGGCTGTGGGGCCCTCGTCAGGGTTGGCTTCACATCAATGTCCTGGAGTTAAGGACCATTTACTTGGCGCTGAGGCACTTCTTGCCCTTTCTAGAGGGAGAGCACGTGCTCGTCCGGTCAGACAGCACCGTGGCTGCCTTCCACATCAACCACCAGGGGGGAACCAAATCATTGCAGTCTCTGAGGGAAGCTCGGAGGTTTTTGACCTGGGCTTACCCTCGTTTGGCCTCCATCAGGGCGATGCACCTGCCGGGGTGGAGGAACTCGGTTGTTCAGAGGGTTTGGAATCGGTTCGGCAAGGCCCAGGTGGATCGGTTTGCCTCAAGGAGCAATACGCATTGCCTCTTGTGGTTCTCCCTGGCAGAGGCCGACGCTCCATTGTGGATGGATGCCCTCGCCGGTGCCTGGCCGGCCGTTCTGCTGTACGCTTTCCCGCCTTTTCCACTCATTCTGCCGACTCGACACACAGGGTCCTTCTGGTGGCTCCGGAATGGCCCATGAGGGTCTGGTTTCCCCTGCTCCACCGTCTCTTGAACGGGGAGCCGTGGCGGCATCCGGTGAGGCAGGATCTGCTCTCTCAGATGGGGGGGGGGAGATTTGGCATCCTTCTCAGGGCCATCTTCTGCTCACCGTGTGGCCGTTGAAGGGGGCAGGCGGCCCCCTATCAGCTTAGAGCCCTCCATTCGGCAACTGCTAGATAGCGCCAGGGCTCCGTCGACGAGGTACACCTCTGCTCGTTGTTGGCGGCGATTCTCAGCGTGGTGCGCCGGCAGGCACGTAGACCCTAGTTCTTGTTCTCTGCATGAGATTCTGAGGTACCTCCAGTGTCTGTTTGACACCGGCCGAGCCGCTTCGACCCTTAAAGTGCACTTCGCGGCTATATCGGCCAATCATCTTCCCATTGATGGCAGGCGAGTCGGGGCACACTACTGGGTAACGCAGTGTCTACGCGGTGTCAGGAGACTGCGTCCTCCCTTGCGCAGGCCGGCGCCAGCATGGGACCTTCCCCTGGTCCTGCAGGCCCTGGGCGGGCCGCCCTTCGAGCCGATGGCGGCGGCACCACTGAAGGTTGTGTCGTTAAAGACGGCCTTTCCGTTGGCGGTGACAACGGCTAAGCGTGTCAGTGAGCGTCATGCACTGGCCATCAGTCCAGCCTGCCTGCGGTGGAAGGCAGATGGTTCTGGGGTGATGCTGTGGCCCAACATCGCCTTTCTCCCCAAGGTTTTGCCCCCAGGCTATGTGAATGCGGCAATCGAGCTGGGGGCGTATTGCCCTCCCCCGTTCCAGTCCGAGGAACAGAGGGAGGCGAATTTGCTGTGCCCGGTCCGGGCACTGCAGCTTTACATTGTGGCTACAAACACGGTTCGGCGTTCGGACCAGCTGTTTGTCTGTCATGGTGGAGTGAACTAGGGTCGAGCCCTTTCAAAACAGAGACTATCGCATTGGGTCGTTGAGGCCATTGCGATGTCATATGCATCGGTGGGTACCAGGAGTGTGACTACATCCTGGGCGGCAATGAGGGCCTTCCCACTGGCGGACATCTGCGCGGCACAAGTCATCCACTCTGTTTACTGCCACTGGCAGTCAGAAGGGAACGAAACAGAACGGAAGTTACACTGTAACTATGGTTCTGTGAGTTCCCGGATGACTGCCAGTCACGGGAGTCACTCGGAACTTCTCAGACGAGAAGATCCCGGGAGACGTGACACGTAGCGCACCTGGGCGTGCGTCTATAAATTGCACGCAAGCAGCTGCGCTACGTGTCACGTGCGTGACTTTGTTCACATTAAAACTCGACCTACGCGGAGCGCGAGGAGTTACATCCACTCTGTTTACTGCCACTGGCAGTCATCCGGGAACTCACAGAACCATAGTTACAGCGTAACTTCCGATCTCTCTGAATTTAATTTGTATATTCAGAAATCTGTTTAAAATGTACATAAAATAAACCCCAACAACTCTACTTCTATTTGTAATCTGTCACCTCTACTCCAATATCCCCAAAATTAAATCCTGTGTAACAAACCGTTTTTGAAAGTCCCCTAATTACTAAATTGAGTCCACCTGTGTGTTATTCAGTCTGAGTATGAATCTAGCTGTTTTGGAAATGCCTAGGAATGTTCCTAGAGATCTATCTTTGAACAAATAGCATTATGAAGGCCAAGGAACTGTCATGTTTTAGAGCAGTGGGTTTGTCTGAGGCAGATGTTGCTCTCACACCTAAGAACAATCACTTAATCTTTTGTCTGGGTTCATAACAAGCTGTGTGACGACCACTTGACACCTGATGTTCGATCTTACCCGGGCTTTCAACCACCTTTATAGTCAATGGGTTCGTTTCCACCGGGTCCGAAGCGCCATGAACCCAACACGTCCAAGCGTCTCACAGCCCTCTCGTAAAAGCCCTCTCGGGTCAGTCCGGAACATGTCAAACTCAGCAGTTTAGATCGGGCAAGACAGGAAATCAGACATGGGAGTAGTGTAAAGCATCCAACAGATTTTATAATACAGAACACGGGCAGAGTTCTGATTGCTTAGCTAAAACTAAAACTAAAACATCATTACCTGCGACACCAGGTTTGGAGGGGGGGGGGGGTCGTCAGTCCATCGCAGGGCATTCCCAAAGTCTCACTCTAGAAATGTCTTGTTTTCCTAGCTTTATCGAGGAGTACTTCTTACCCAAAGCACTTCTTGGAATCTCAACTTCTGAAAAGGTCAAAGGACTTCAGCTCAGAGTTCACAGCCTCTCAGAGGTCCAGTATCAGTATAAGCTAACTCCAACTTCTCCATAACTCTCTGGAAATGTCTCAGTTCCAGGTTGTCATCTGCAGCTCCTCCCATGAATCATTTACCCAGCCTTCCTTCCAACTCAATCACCTGTTCAGCCCCAGCACAACAGCTCGTCCTTTTTTGGATAAACTGCATACTTGCCTCCTGGATAACTGGTTCACCTCCTCCTGTGCCGGCGTATCTCCCTAAACCGTTTTCTCTCATATTCAATAAATCTTATCCCATTGCTCCTGCAATCTATATAACATCTCTCCCTCTCTTCCCTGAAGACAAACTGATTCTGCCAGAAAAATTATCATTTTCTTGATAAATACCAAAGTCTGATTAAGGCTGAGTCTGAGTTTTCTGCAAGCTGGTCAAAAAACTAGCCTCAAACATAACAGGAACACAGCAGACAGGTCAGATAATGTTTTAGAGATATTCAAAGAGGCAATTACCACAAGCTCTGTGCATGTGTTTTTTTACTCCCTCACTCTGTCATGGGTGGTGCAGGTGAGTGCAGCTGCATCCAATTAAGCCAATGAAGCTGGGGCAGAGTATTTTAGCTGTGGCAATCCTGTAGAGCTTGTCAGATCTAGCTTAGGTACAGGCTACAGGGTGTTGTATCGAATCAAATCAAACTTTATTTATAGAAAGCTTTTCATACAAGAATTGCATCACAAAGTGCTTTGCAGATTAATATGACCCCACATAAAACTACATTACCATCCCTCCCCCACAGATTTCAAAGCATGGTCACAGTTATACCCCCCTCCCCCCAACCCAACTCCCATGCCCACACACAGTTAAAAGCAAAAGTAATAAAGGACATTGGGCCGAGTGCAGATGAACCATGCAAGGAAACGCCATCAGAGGAGCCATCTGTACCAGCAGCAGTACCTCAACAGCAGCAACTGAGGCACCGACATAAGGTGCCCAGTGGAGGGAAGGCTGAGACCCCCACCTCCATCCAAGCTCCACCTGGAGAGCACCCAGGCAGCTACAGCCGACCACCGCTCCCAGGGCAGAGGGCTCCTACAGAGGAAACACTGAACGGGGATTAAGATAACAAATTAAAATATAAAAATAAACAGTAAATAAATGTGATAAGATTAAATAGTAAAACACTGATAAAATATAATCACATAAAACATGCAGATCAATTAAACAGACAATAATAAACAATCAGTTAAAAGCTAGGCTAAAAAGGTGAGTCTTGAGCCTGCTCTTAAAAACATGAACGTTCTCTGCGGCCCTGAGGTTCTCCAGCAGGCTGTTCCAGAGGTGAGGGCCATAAAATTGGAAAGACGCCTCACCACGAGTGTGTGTCCTAACTTTTGTGGTGACAAGGAACGGCTGCCAGAGGAGCAAGAGACCGCAAAGATTCATAGGGTAAAAGCAGTTCAGAGAAGAAAAAAAAAAAAAAAAAAGCATTTCAGAGAGATAAGAAGGGCCAAGACCATTAAGACACTTAAAAACCATTAAAAGAACATTAAAATCAACCCCAAAACGTACAGGGAGCCAACGCAATTAATTTATGACAGGTGTAATGTGTTCCCACTTCCTGGTCTTTGTCAGGGCACGTGCTGCTGAATTTTGTAGGAGTTGTAAACCTGAGATAGTCTTTTTGGGAAGACCAGAAAGCAGGGCATTGCCGTAATGAATTCTACTGGAGATAAAAGCATGCATCAGTGTCTCCGTATGTAGAACCTTATGTGTTTTGATCTGTCCACATACCTTTTGGCTTTTAACTTGGTGTGTTAATTCCTTTGTGAAGGAAGGTGGTTGTTAAGCTGCTTAGTGTAGGAGAGGACTTTTTGCTAGCTAATCCTTTATGTTGGAGGTGATTTTTCAGTGTCTTCCCCCCCTTTGTGGAGGTGGTTGTTCAGCTCCTCATGTAGGAAAGTTCTTTTGCTGACTGGTTTAGTGAACTTTCGTTTATTTTTCTCCTACCCTAAATCAATCCATCGACCAAATAAATGGATGGATGTGCCATAACTTTCTCCAGCTGAACAGAAACAAAACTGAAGTAATTATTTTTGGACCTAAAGAGGAACGATCAAGAGTCAGCACACAGCTTCAATTAATACAGCTAGAAACTACTGATCAGGCATGAAATCTAGGTGTATTAATGGACTCAGACCTGAACATCTAAGGTCACATAAAGGCAATAACAAGGTCAGCCTTCTATCACCTGAAGAACATTTCTAGGATTAAAGAACTGATGTCGCAAAAGGACCTCGAAAAACTCATCCCTGCGTTTATCTTTAGTCAGATTGACTACTGCGACAGTGTCTTCACAGGTCTGCCTAAAAAGTCAATCAGACAGCTGCAGCTGATCCAGAACGCTGCTGCTCATGTTTCTCTCTAGAACCAGGAAAGTAGAGCACATCACCCCAGTTCTAAAGTCCTTACACTGGCTCCCTGTAGCTCAGAGAATAGACTTCAAAATACTCCTACTAGTTTATAAATCATTACATGGCTTAGCATCAAAGCATGTTGAAGACCTGTTGTCACCGTACCAACCACTGAGACCACTCAGGTCCTCCAACTCTAGCCTACTAAACATCCCTAGACTGAGAACCAAACATGGAAAAGCAGCTTTCAGTTTCTATGGCTCCCCTTATCTGGAACAGACTTCCTGACGAGTGTAGAGCTGCTGAAACTCTGAACTGCTTTAAATTGAGACTCATCTCTTTAGAATTGCCTTTGAGTAAATGATTGTCATATGTATAAAATGTGTTCATGCTCTCTTGCTTTACTGACTTTTAATTTCCAATGTATTATTCTGTTTTTTTCTCTCTCTTTTTTAATCACCAAATCATGTAAAGCACTTTGAATAACCCTGTTGTTGAAAGTATGCTATACAAATAAAATTGCCTTACCTTGCCTTCTGCTGCGGATCTGTATGGAGATGCAGATTTCATCTTCCAGCAGGAACTGGCCCCTGCCCATACGCCAGAAGCACCAAAACCTGGTTTGATGTCCATGCCATCACAGTGCTTGACTGGCCAACCAACTCGCCGGACCTAAACCCTACTGAAAAAAGAGAAACATTGCTGTTGTTCATTCAATATGTTTTTTGCAATTGGTTTCAGTAAATAAATTAAATTGTCCTGTACAATTTAAATTAAATAATACAGAGTCGTGTGAGATAATTAAGCATTTTTGATTGATGTAATTGTGTAATATGAATCAACAGTTATTTACAATAGTTAAATTGACCTAATGAACATTTGTTTATTGAGGACTCCTTGCGCATGCGTCATTTCATGTTAGAACTTTCAATAGGGGGCAGTACTGACAACAATCGCACTTGACTCTGCTCAATTAACACAGCAGAAATAACACAACATGTGCTCTGGAAGTTTCTTGCATTACAACAACTGACCAAGACCATGACTCTAGGCTGTGCCATCCCAGCCATTCCCCTGTTCGTCCAGCCGTTCTTTGAGTCTGGTGACCCCAATTGTGGCTTTAGTTTAGCGTGAATCATTGAATTGGATTAGACTGTTAGCATCTAATGCAAATTGCTAATGGTCTAATCCAATTCAATGATTAATGCTAAACTAAAGCCACAAATGGGGTCCCAAAACTCAGAGAACGGTTGGATAAACAGAGGAAAGGTAAAACTCAATTGTTTAACTCGAGGGGAGGTGGAAAATGAGCATATTTGCCCAAATGGTGGTGTGTCCCTTTAAACATTGTTCAAACTCCAAATCCATAAATATATATTTTTTACTTTTGCATTTGTAACCCTATAAAATATTATCCTGACCACTGTTTGAATAAAAAGTCAAATGATGCCAATGTGTTATGAAATTATTTAGAAAATTAGGACAAAATAAAATAATTGATTAATATAAGCAGATTGAATTTAACCATAAAAAGTATATTGATCCAATGTAGAATTTTAAATTGGCCCAGAAATCATAATTAATGCTTTTAAATTGACTCAATGAACTTTTGAACATTAACCCAACTAGAAATGTTTCAATTTTATTAATGAATGTTTTATTAATTGGTTCTACAAGAAAAATTTCATTATCTCAATTAACATTTTCTTGTTGAGCCAATTACAATATTTACATGTAAATGATTACTATACAAATTGTAGGTTAAGCCAATGTTACCTTTTTTTAAGTGAGAATCTATGGGCTATTATCAAGAGGAAAATGGGGGGCACCAGACCCAAAAACAAAGAAGAGCTGATAGCAAGCATCAAGGAAATCTAGGCTTCCATAACTACCAGGCAATCCCACAGCCTGATTTCCTCGATGCCACGGCACATCGAGACAGTGATTAAGGCAAAGAGATTCCCAACCAAGTATTGAAGATTGTCATATTGTACCATATTTTTTAATGGTTTGATGCTATCCTAATTTCTGTCTTTTCTGCAAAACTGAGAAGTAAATGGTGATTTCTTCATAGTATTTAAATTTTTTGAATTCCTGTTTTCATGAGTTTTATGAGCTGGAAGCCCAAATTATGTACAAATGAACAAAGAAATACTTTTTTACGTTTAAGTTGTGGGCCCTAAATCTATTATCTATGGAAGTTTAATGTTTTGAATTAAATTATGGATATAAACTTTTCCATGATATTCAATTTTTTTGGAAAGGGTCTGTACAGGCACACTCAGAAATGAGAAAGTTATAACTTGACCCAGTAGACCTGGAAAGTGTTTGGACAAGCACAGTACCTTTGCAAAAGTATTCACACCCCTCCAACTTTTCCATGTTTTGTCTTGTAAGAACAACAAAGCTGAGTGTATTTAATTGGGAATTCATGTGATCGACCAACACAACACAGCACATAGGTGGGGTAGAAGAGAAATTATAGTTTTTATGTAAAAACAGCTAAAGTATAGCAGGCAGTAATGTTCAGCCCCCTTTATCTTAACACCACATAATAAAATCCAGTTCAACTTCCTGCCTTCAGAAGTAAACTTATAATTAAACTGAGGTTAAAGAACACACCGCGTGTGACATGCCTGTCGCAAGCAGTGACGTTCTTCTGTCCCCCAGTCATTGGACAGTGTTGTGTGACGCCAGTAGCTCCGCCCCAACTGTTGCCTACCATTGTCCTATGGACCTACAACTGAAGGGGGCCCAGGAAGAGTGCAGTACAGGTCGATTATATGGGCCGGTTTTATATTATGAAAACAAACTAGCATACCGAGCCACACCAACCCCTTGCATAATCACTCACATGAAACATGGCATTAGTGAAAATTTGCCTATTTGTGTTTTTTTTTATTGGTTTATATCTAAAATATTTTTTTAAATTTAGCTTGGGAAGCTGAAATACCTAGACATAATACTTCTAGACATGCAATTGGCTGTTGTTTGCAAAGAAGGCAATCCAGGAATCCCATTTATTTTCTTTGGCAGTGAATGGTTGTAACATCAAGAGCGGAAATAAGGAGGATTGTGGATGTTAGATTCTGTAGTAGTGCTAAGACGGTTCCCATGGTGCATATTAATGCCTATTAATGTATATTTGGTGTTTAAACAATAAAAATAGGCAGTTATAGGCATATTCAGAGATTTTAGCTTTTTGGTTGTAGCCCCTAACCCCCAAGAATACCGGGCGTCCACTGTAATTATAATTTATGTGACTGTAAGTGTATAAATAATAATTCATGCATTTCTGAATAGACTCCAATTTGTCCAAAAAAAGACAAAAAGTTAAACTATATCACAAAAACAACGTGCATGTACAGTCTCAGCTACATGTAAATTGTGTTGAATGAGTGTGGAAGCATAATTGCTCAAACACAAGTTGTTTTTTCTTTTCAGAATGATAAATCACTCAACACCACCATGCTCACGCTGGCATCAATAGGAATTAATAAGTACTCAATGCAATGAAATAAATTACTTGCTTGTGTGTCAGTAATGTCGATGTGCTCCAGCTTGTGAACCATGAAATGTCGGTACGGTTCAGCGCTTGGTTACTCTGCACGTCTATTTGTACAGAATGACTCACTGCTCCACCTGTGTGTCGTGTTTATTAGTTTTGCAGTTAGACAAACCTGTGTTACTTGGGGCTGCTTAATATCTGTGGATTTATTATTTCATTTTCAATCACGTGTATGACTCCTGGAGATTTTCTAAACAGGTAACTCTTGAATCAGATCAGACTACTGGGGAAGCTTGAGCACGAAACTGATGCTGACCACAACTTGGCCAAAGGTTGAAGCGAAAACAGAGAAGGTGTGAAGGAGACAGTCAGTAGGCAGTCAAAGGAAAAGAAACTTCAATACTCCTGTTAGTAAACAGGGGGCAAAGTGAAATTTGATAAGATGATTTTCAGCACTAATGAAGCCACCAGTAATGTTTTAGTCTTGCTCAGCTGATGCAAAACTCCAGCAAACACATATTTACCTTACTGTGTCAACAGTATTTTTAAATGTCAGGTGTGTGTCTCAAAGATTGTAACTATAGCTCATGCCTTAATAGACCACTACAGAATAATTAACAAACTTAAAAACTTTTTACACTTACCCTCACTTTACAGCCAGTTTTCCAGCAAAAATCCTTTAAGTAGTAGCTGGCTGTTAGAGAGGTGCCAGTTTTCTGTGGTAGCCTCATGCCTCATGCAGTGTGTTTAAGTGGCAATCCTGGCCTGGGGTCTTTCTGCATGGAGTTTGCATGTTCTTCCTGTGCATGCATGGATTCTCTTCGGGTACTCTGGCTTTCTCCCACAGCCCAAAAACATGACTGTTAGGTGAAATGGTCTCTCTAAATTGCCCTTAGGTATGAATGTGTGCATGCATGGTTGTTTGTAATGTGCGTCTCTATGTTGCTCTGCGATCGACTGGCGACCCTCTCCAGGGTGTACCCCACCTCTCGCCCCGTGACTGCTGGAGATCGCCACCAGCCCTTCCGCAACCCTGCATAGGATGGACAGATACAGATAAAGAATGGATGGATGGATGGATTTTGATACTGTGTAGCCATTTTAATGTAGGATGAATATTGATTTTATGGTGTGATCTGATGATGGGTTCAAACAGAGTTTTAGTTTCAGACGAGCTGATGACGAGCTGACTGAAAGGGTATGTGCGTGAGGCATTGTCGACGCACAGGTACAATGTTTTGAAGATTGCTTTTGGTGTATATATGAACACTTGAACTACTGGCCTTTTTTTTCTGGTGAAAAATACCTAAAAATACTGAGCCCGCGTTTGGTTGTTTTTAAAAGCTCAATTACTGCTGTATTTAGAAGTTAAAAAATAGAAAGTTACTCTGAGTGGATAGGATTTGGGGGAACTACTGCCCCCTACAGGTTTGGCATGTCTATGAATATGCTTAACAATCCACTTATGTGGTTAGGTGTGGACGGATTTAAAATATCTGTCAACACTATAGGGTAACAAGGGCGCTGATGGGAACCAGGCGTAGGCACAGAAGTGACGCGGAACGGAGACCGCTTCCATTTGGCGCACTTGTTAACCTATGGTGTAGTTCACACCAGACACGAAGTGCTGCGATCCTCCGCGGCTGGCTCGCGGAGTGAACCGATCGTTTCGGCATCTGGTGTATTTTTTGAGCAAGCCGGGAGCGAGCCGTGTCAATTTTGGCAGGAAGTGACACCAAGACACATCAGACTCCAGTCAATTTTCAAAATAAATGCATTTTTTCACAATAAAATACTGCAATTGACAAATGCGATCATATTTGTGTATCTAAACCGACTATAGAGATGAAAATAAACACACACACAGATAAACACATTATGAGGTTATTTACTTACCCATGATGAAAAAATAGCTCTGAAAAACAACAGCTAAGCAGAAGCACTTGACAACCGTGGTGGAGAAATACACGTCTGGTCTGAACAGGGGGGCAGCGGATAGCATGTGACTTTCTTGAGCGCACTGTTTCGCTGCGTGGTGTGAACCAGGCGTATGCAGAACGTAGGCATTCACCGCCGCCAGGTCCAGCATTCAGCTACTGGCCACCTGCATGTTGCTGCTCGTACCAAATACATGCGTGCCATTTGGTCCAACCCATCTACACCACAATGTAAAATAGAATCAATTATTATTATGGATTTCTAATTCAGCAAATTATTCAATGAAACATTACTTCATCCAAATAACATTTTGTCTTCACTTTGCTTTGCATTGTGAATTTGTTTTTTGAACACAAACCAAATGGTGATAATTAGTCTTAACCTAATCGTAATTAGTTTAAAACTAACTTAGCCACATTTCCAAGCTCTTCAATACAAGTCTTGGTCTTAGACAATACATATTCATGCAGAACTGTGACATCTGTGGTGGAAAATTGTTATGCAATTAGGAATTAAGTGTATATTCTCTGTTTAGTGAATGCATCTAGGGTAAGAGAACAAGGTAATTGTTCCAGCTTAATGTTATGAGAAAGATATATGTGTCAGGTCACCAGAGAGACAGATGCCGGGGCCGTAAGATAACAGTCTGGCCTTTGGATGAGCTGTTTTATGCATTGATTTGAGACCCGCATGGAGCAGCTGTCCAGAGGCGGGGCGTGAAGGTTGGAGAAGACATCTACAGAGATAAACAATGATTGCTGAATACTATTTAAGCGGTTAGTTAGAAAGGTTGGTTAGGGTGATGCACGAGTAACTCTGTCCCCTCCATGGTCTGGCCAGACATGTTTGAATTAAATACTTAAACGCCTTCTGGGACTCAAGTCTTCTTTATTATGGAAACCCTGAGATACTTTAATTGTCCATAACACATCAATATCAGTTTACTGGTTATTGTTTCTACTCCTATGCACATTGGTGCATTTTTACTGTTTTTACTTCTGGTAGTTAGTTTAGTTTATTCTTCTTAGTAGTTTTGTTTTGTTTTACTAGCTTAGTGAGTTTGCTGATTAAAGTACTTTGACTGGAAAGTGTTTTTTGTTAAAAACTCTAGTATTTTGGAAAGTCATTGTTTGCTGTTTTACATATAAGATAAGATAAGAGATACTTTAATAATCCCCGTGGGGAAATTACATGTTTATACATGTGTAGTAACTTGCTGTTCGAAGAATGCCAGTGCTGAACTTACTCCTTGATCTATTATTTTTTCAACACCTTAGCCTTATCAGGCAGGTATTCATAAACAATAACAGACTAAAATATTTGGCAATTATGATTATTTGCTGAGACCAGGATGGTGCCCCGACTTGGTAATGTTGATCTAAATAACTAATTTTATTAATACGTGCCCTAAGCAATTATTCATAGTTATTCATAGCCAAAAAAACCTATTGCTGCACAGAACCCAAGAGCAGATATAGGGAAGACCGTAGAAATTAGTTTCTGTGGTAGTGCTAAGACGGCTTCCACTGTGCATATTAATGCGTTTTATGTTATATTTGGTGTTTCTACTGTTAAAATAGGCAGCCATAAGTGTTTTTAAAGGGGGTCTCAAGTATACTCAATAATGATAAATAAAGCATATATATATATATATATATATTCATCACAGTCTTTTTAAATATAAATCCATTCCATAGGCTTTTTCCGTACACCAGTTACATTATTGTACCTCTAAGCCAAATGCAGCAATTGTATTTATTAATACTTAAAAATGCAAATATATTTTGGTGTTCGTTTGGACCTGATAATAGGAACATTAGTTTGTGGTACAGCAATTGCCCATTCCACTGATTTAGTTTTTCGGTGAAAATGTTGCTTCATCCTAGTGTCCTTGAGTTGTACAGCTGGTGGTTTCAAAAAAGCCCAGGCGCACCACTTTGGACACCTGTGTTTTTTACTTTATTCTGATTGGCACTTTTGCTTTGAATTACCAAGTTGGTATCCAGTTGAAAGGATTACAGTGTTTGTTTTTCTTTAAAACAACCAGTTTTCTAAAAGTTACTCGAACATATTTTTTTTCTGAAATTATGAATGGTAGAAAAGACCTGTCTGACTCGTTTGGACTCTCACAGTGAAGTAAATGCCACCAATTACTTTTGAAGGGAGAAAGGCAAAATGCAACTTCAACTACGACTTCAGGTTGAAATGAAATGTAGATTAGGCCTATCGTAAGGGGTTTATTCCCAGGCCATAGAGATATCTCTAAAGTGGCACAATTTTCTTGCCCCCTTCCTAAATGTATCCTAGTTTGCCAGAACCATCTGAAACGGACGGTAATAATGTGGTCTGCAATGATTCTCACAGCCACTTCTTTGTGAAACATAACAGTGCCCTCACAACCATTTCTTCAAATCTCTAACTGGAAGTATTGATTCGCCAATCACAGCAGTGTCACCATGTCCATAATGGTAGAGAGGAAAAGTAGCCTGTATCTCATCTACCTCATAAATCTCCATCCTATCCCTCCTGTCACTTTGTTCCCCCTGGATATCTCTGCTTATCATCCTCCGGTTTCCGCACAAGCTTATCTTTCTCACTTTTTCACCTGCTTTAATGCAGATAAATGTCATGAAATGAAAACTTTATGCGAGTAACAAGGTTGTTACAACACTACAGATTGAAACAGTGTGCCCTTAATCAATCATGATACTGTTTTTGAAGCTGTGGAGATAAAAATCTCAAAATTAAACAGCTATGTTTTTTTTAAAAAGGGTTTTAGGTTAACTAGTCTTACACAAAAAGCATCCCAAATTAACTTTACCATACCCTTTTCAAACTTTTTTTAGGTTGACTGCCTTACTGATGAATATATAAAATCTTACCTAACTTTATCTTAAAAATCTCGCTCCTGCTCTAAATTTACAGATTTATGGATAAACTCTAGTTTTGAACGGAGCATAGTAAGTGTGAAAAGAGTTTTCAGTCCAGCCTTCTGTAAGAGACAGCTTCTCCGACCATTAACATACAAAATAGGATGCGTATCTTTGTATATGTGGACAATAAGCAAAAGTAAAATATCAATCTTAAATAAGATGAAATTAAATTAACTTTTAATCAGAAACTTAGTTAAATGAAAACAAAATCAGATCTTTTGGTGTTTACTTGTTATAACTTGTCTGATACTATCTATTTGGAGTGGATATTTTCAAATATCACTAAGCTTAAAAGGATAATGGTCAAAAACCCATTTAAAAGATGTTTTTAGCATTAAATGGCAGTAATGGCTGCTTATTACTATGCCACATGTTTTAAACAGAGCAGAGCCACAGAAAAAAAAAAAGCTGATGTAGTAGTACCTTCTTTATTAAAGAAATTAAAAAGTGGATAACATAGAGGATGTTCAGTTACTGGGATGCCCCCTGTCCAACAGGGCATCGTAGCTAAGCAGGATACCAGACCAGGTGCAGCTTCTATGGAGAGAAAAAACACTGAGAAAAAACAAAGTTAACAGTCAGAAAAATACAACCGGAGAGTAGTAGAAGAGAAAAGTAGCAGAGTGAAGAAAAGTGGTAAGTCTGTCCTCCAGCAGTCTAAGCCTATAGCAGCATAACTACAGAGATAGCTCAGGATGACCTAAGCCACTCTAACTATAAGCTTTATCAAAAAGGAAAGTTTTAAGCCTGGCCTTAAAAGTAAACAGAGTGTCTGCCTCACGGACTAAAGCTGGGAGCTGGTTCTACAGGAGAGGAGCCTGATAACTAAAAGATCTGCCTCCCATTCTACTTTTAGAAATCCTAGGAACTACAAGTAAACCTGCAGTCTGAGAGCGAAGTGCTCAGTTAGGAACATATGAAACAATTAGATCTCTGATGCAATGGCGTAGGTTTTTTTTTTATTGCTGGGGACAATAACCATAAGTATGCGTGTGGTTTGAAGATTGTTGGGGACAATAAATAATCATTCATATATAGGTATTTATCCTTCTAACGTTTTATTATAATATACACTGTGGTGTAATAACGTGTAAAAATTGAAAGCCGTTGTGTTTTATTTTGTTTTCAAAAGGAGCTGAAAACCATCATTAGACTGTTGTCTGGGAAAGATCATGTTTATCCACATTGTACCACAAAGAATAATGTTGGCACGTAGCTGCGGCAGACACAGACCGATGGCGGTTTTAAATCAACGGCCGGGTTGGGTCAGGATTTGATCTGGAGATGACTGTGGGTAAAGGGTCGGGTTGAAAAATTGTCTTAATGTATGCGGGTTGGTAAAATTGGACCAGTGCAGGACTCTGCAACAGTAAACTGTATACTTTTGCTGCAATTATTTTGTATTTAAAACATATGTGAGGGAAATTACATATGCAAGCAGAAACTATAGGGGAAACATGTTTATTTTTAAGCAGCTTTCAAGAGGAAACGATCGCAAAAATTGTTGCATGACTGAAAAATATGACAGAAATCTCACAGTGCACGCCCACTTTACTCCCTGGGGGAAGCCCGCACAGACCTGCGCCATCCTTAGATGCATGGTGTAACATAACTAATGGTGGGCAGCTTGTTGTGCAGTTAGTTTCCAAACCACGCAATTTATAGTTACATATACAATTTGAGACTGTATGATGTGCGCCAAAGCGTAGCATTGCCAGTAACGTTATTATGACAGACACATTTCATTAGAAAACTTGACTTTAAGTGACTTACAGGTTTCTTTGAAAAAAAGTTCCTTATGTCCAAATTCTTCTTTTTTTGCTGCCATCCACACTTTAGACACTCATGTGTTGGCCACTTTGCACCCGAGTCCTCTCGCGGACTGGAAAGTTCTCCTTGCAGTTTTGACGCTGCTAACAAGCAAACATAGCTGCAGAGTCTCACCTGACAGCAGGGAAAGGCACCGTCAATCGTATTGGCCATATATGTTATGGGAGGTAGGACTCCAGTAGCCTAGAGAATGTATTTAAACTTTTTCTGCACCTCTAGAATGAAACGTTGACAGATCGCTATTTTTCTATCTCTTTTTTGCTTTCTCACGGGTTTGTTTTTCTTTTCTCGAGGAGATCAAATTATTGGTGAGGACAATTCAATAATCGCTGGATATTGGTTGGGACATGTCCCTTCCGTCCATGCTAATTCTACGCCCTTGCTCTGATGTATGATGGAGCTTGATTATTAAGGGCTTCATATATAAGAAGGAGGATCTTAAATTTGATTCTGGATTTAACAGGGAGCCAAGGAAGGGAGGCTAAAACAGGAGAAACGGGATCTCTCTTTTTAATCTTCATCAGAACTCTTGCTGCATAATTTTGGATCAACTGAAGGCTTTCAATTAAAATTTGTGGACTTCCTTATAGTAAAGAATTACAGTACCCCAGCCTTGTGGTAACAAATGTATGAACTAGTTTCTTCGCCTCTATTAATGATGAAAAATATGCTGTTCTAGCTTATTGAAGGGTCTTTTTATACAGCAGTAAACTATTTTTCCAAGTTAAATAGGAATCCTTTAGGTGTGTAGAACGGCATTTTCTCTCCAATTTCCTAGTATTCTGTTTTAAAGTACCCAGAAACATGCCTGGTTGGAAAATAAAAAAAAATTTCGCCTACCAGAAAAGTCACTGGTCTCTATCTTCATCTTCCTCAGTAAAGCCACTGAAGTCGTCTTCTTCAGAGTCTTTATGTCTTTTGAAAGCTTTTGTCATCTTTTTACACTGGCTCAGTTCTTCCCGTGCCTCCTCCAATGTCTCACCATCAATTCATTGATGTCAAGCTTATGTTGCGTATCTCTATTTCCTTCATTGATGACCAGCATGATTGCCTTTAACTTAAAAGCTGCATTATTATGGGATCAGAAAATATCACCTTGAAATTAAACTGAAAATAAATATTGGCATTGAAAATAAAAATTGGCATTGAAAAATATTATTGTAACTGAAAATATTAATTTTGAATCAGAAATAAATCTATTGAAAATTTTTGTATTGAAAGTGAATTTTTTTTTTACAATGCCATCATTTTTTTCAGCTTCATTCAGGTGATACTGTTTTGATGCTTGTGTGTACGCGCATGAGGGGCGGGGCTTCAGCCCCCCATATGTTTGCATGAACGAGGCAGGAGGGAAACTCTGACTGTCCGAGTGGGATCAACATTTTCTTTGCTTCTAATGTGGTTTGTGGAAGGTGATAATCTGCAGTTGGGGACCCGATTTATGACAGTCTTTCTGTAGTCTTTTGAATCAAACATGTTTGACATTATCGCAAGTCCTAGTGTAGTCGTAGTAGTAATTTTTGAGGGGTAAGAATCTGTACCCTCAGTTTATTAAACCATGCGCATGGAGTCATAATCTCCGTTTATTCAACTATGTGACCATGTGGGGGTCCTGTCCGCTTCACAGTGTACCCTGGCTGTTTGGGGTTGTACTTTACTGCTATGGCACAATGGTTATTAAGCAGGGTTACATCACTGATGATGGTGGGTTCAAGTCCTGTGTATGATATTGTCTTGCACCTTGCCCATCCATCCATCCATCCATCCATCCATCCATCCATTTTCTTCCGCTTATCCGGGGTCGGGTCGCTGGGGCAGCAGCCTAAGCAAAGAAGCCCAGACTTCCCTCTCCCCAGCCACTTGTTCCAGCTCCTCGGGAGGAACCCCAAGGTGCTCCCAGGCCAGCCGAGAAACATAGTCCCTCCAGCGTGTCCTGGGCCTTCCCCAGGGCCTCCTCCCGGTGAGACGTGCCTGAAACACCTCACCAGGGAGGCGTCCAGGAGGCATCCTGACCAGATGCCAGAGCCACCTCAACTGACTCCTCTCGATGTGGAGAAGCTCTACTCTGAGCCCCCTCCGGATGACTGAGCTTCTCACCCTATCTCTAAGGGAGAGCCCAGACACTCTGCGGAGGAAGCTCATTTCAGCCGCTTGTATCCGTGATCTCGTTCTTTCGGTCACCACCCAGAGTTCGTGACCATAGATGAGGGTAGGAACGTAGATCGACCGGTGAATCGAGAGCTTCGCCTTTTGGCTCAGCTCTCTCTTCACCACGACAGACCGGTAGAGCGCCCGCATAACTGCAGATGCCCCACCAATCCGTCTATCGATCTCCCGCTCCATTTTTCCCTCATTCGTGAACAAGACCCCCAGATACTTAAACTCCTCCACATATACCTTGCCACATATCAAATTTTTCTTTGTTCCTACGGGAAAGTAAGCTATAAACATAGGTGTCATATTTATAAATAACAGTTTTGTAGCCACCTATGGAGCCTGGCAGGATCTATACACAACAAATACAATATTTGTGTTCCATGGCTGAGTAATGGGCCATAAATTACAAAGTGTATGCCAACCTTGCCCCCTGGAATACAGGCACAAACCAGCGCTATCTGTGCATCTGCATGGAGCAAGTGGTACAGCATGAACACCTTGCATTAAAAAGATATGAGTTAACCAGTTACTTGATGATACAGTACCCACTTTGAATGCAAGTCTTTACTTGACATAACATTAATCTTGGCAAAGAATGCTACAACATTTGCACATAAAGAAACTGTATAATGCTGAGCATGATGGGAGGAATTTTGCGGGAAGCTAAAATAGCCTAGGTGTAGTCTTAAATAGTGTCCCAACCAGATTCAGTGTTTATAAAATCTTTAGTCTGAGACTAAAAAACTGTTAACCCAAGTCTTTAGATGTGAGCTGATAATCTTTAAGAGTCTTTTCTAAATCGTTTCAAAGTCTCTAGGTGTACAGAAAGCATAATGTGGTTTGTGGAATAATAATAATTAAAAAATAAGATATAAACGGTTTCTTCTCAGTTTGCCATGGTAGTTGGCGCGCATTAGCGCCACCTTCTGGTTTAGAATGTGTGTCACAATTACGTTTTGCAATCTAATTAAAAAAAACGAGTGGTCAGTGTTGTTAGCTTTGCTTACACCAGTCTTAATTGATTTGTTAACGTTATTGACATGTATTGTAAATATGTATTGTGGATCTGAAATAAATACAGTTATTTAATATGGTATAGCCTATATAGTGTGTATTTACATCCCTTCATACCACACTGTCTGTAATGAGGAGAGCCTCCAACAAAGACAGGCTACACAAGCATAAAACTTTATCACAAAGACTTCTAGTCTACTGGTCAGTATAAGAAACTGATAAGAAACCGTTTGTGTCTTTTTTTCTTCCACAAACCACATTATTAGCAATGTAAATGTCCTGTTGTTTCTCGCGTCTCGCCTCAGACAGTCAGAGTTTCCCTCCTGCCTCGTTCATGCAAACATATGGGGGGCTGAAGCCCCGCCCCTCATGCGCGTGCACACACTCGTGTCAAAACAGTATCACCTGAATGAAGCTGAAAAAAATGATGGCATTGTAAAAAAAGATTAGCATTGTAAAAAAAATGAAAGTTTGAAAACTTGAGTTATTTCTTTCAATGCATATACATGAGTTTCATAGAAATAAAAAATCACTTTCAATACAAAAATTTTCACTAGATTTATATCACATTCAAAATTAATATTTTCAGTTACAAAAATATTTTTCAATGCCAATATATATTTTCAGTTTCATTTCAAGGTGATACTGTTCTGATCCCATACATTATAGGCATTTATTTGTGTGTTTTCCATGATGAGGGTGTGTGTGCATGAAAACTACTGGTATTTTCTTCTTCGGCGCATATTGTTTCCCCACGTCTGTCTCATTTTTACGCTTCCTGCTATAGTGACCCCCAGAGGCCGGTAGCTAGTACAAAAATCTGTAAAGTAGCCTCATCGTTGTATGGGACGGAGGCTCCAAAGCGTGTGAAAAAGTAGCAGCTTATACTCAGAAAATTACAGTTTGTGTGTGTCTGTTACTTAATGTTAGAGCTAATGCATTGTCCCACATTTGGTGGGTGGGGATCAGGTCATACAATCCTTTTTCTTCAATTGGTTTAGTAGTTTAGTTTGCATGCTGGTAGGTTGGATCTATTGACTGAATGCTTTGGCTGTAAGGTTGATTGATTTTGTTAAGAAATTTTAAAAAAAATTAAATAAATTGTTTGTGCTTAATCTAGTGTGTGCGTGCAATTATATCATTCCACAATGTTTACTTAATTCCTTTATAAGACTGTCACCGACAGTTCAATATCCCTTCTGACGAAGGTGGTATCCCGAATTGTTTAATAAATAAACTCAAACTTCATTAATAATTATGTTAATATTAAAATACTGATCTTAATTATCAATGGTTATGTAGCACTTCCTTTTGCACAACACATCTGTATAATCTGTCGGCTCAGGTTTCCTTGTCTTGGCTGGTTTTCGTTGTGTTTTCTAAACTTCTTTTGTCTCAAATATATTCCTGCAAAGAACAGATTTTCATGGCAGATCATCTTAGAAACAAACAGGAGAGGAAATCAAATACAAATTAAATGCACACAAGATTAGGCAATATTTAAAGGAAAACATGTTTTACATATTACTCCACCTACAGTCTCAATGAAGTATGTTTCTAAATTATTGACAGATAAACATTTGAGGCATTTCCTTCTGTTTTGTTTTCATCCAATTGTTTTCCTCCCTTCCTTAGGTCTCTCTGCTGACCCATTATCCATTCTGCATCGTCTCGACCTCAGCTGGTGGTGCTTCCTTTTACATTATTTAGATACGATTCGGCCTCTTGTCTCATTCCTCTGCTTTTCACCTAAGTTTGCTGTCCTTGTTTCTCTCTTTTGTAACTTGGTTATTATTAGCAAACCATAAAAAATTGCGTTTGAGTGCTTTTGCTCATGTGTCCACATAATCTGTTCCCTCCCCACCAAAATATTCAAGGGTAATGAAGGCTTTTGGTTAAAGTTTTGTAAGTTAACAGTAAACCAATATTCATCTATAATTTGCCAAAATTGCTAACCAGGAACTTAGCAGTGCATACATTTATACCAATCCGTAACATTACAGAAGTTAATTGCACTTTACCTTAGTTACATGCACAATATCTCAGCCACAGACAACCACCACAATTTCAGGAATAGGACGTATGTTTATTGCTTTATCCTGAGAATAATGACCAAAAATGAGTAGATTCAACTAATAACTAAAGCACTCCACACCAAACTAATGTAAGAATGGTCATCTCATAATGTCAATACAAGCTGTTTAGGTATTTATCTTTGACATAATTTTTCCCTACTAGTTTGCTGATAGAGTTCAATCATTAAAACACATAAAACCACCACTAATAATAATAATAATGCCGTTGGGACAGCACTTCCCATTGGATTTTTATGTTTTTACAAGTGTGGAGAACACAGAAAGATGGTTCTAGGATCATTTCTGATAGGTACTCTCTTCAGCTCACATCCACTGGTTTCCTACAGGACCTAAACCTAGACACTGTGATGGCCATTGAAGTATGCTGATTTTGTGTCTGTTGAGAACCATTTCTATATTGCTTTGGCCAAACGTTTTGGGTCATTATCCCTCTGAAGGACCGAATGATGATCCAACATAACTCAAAAGATTATTGCCAGATTTTGATGACATTTTCAGGAAATGACTGCAACGGGACCAGGAACAAGTGATTAGAATTTAGGGGTGATCCGGATCACCATCGGGAGGGGGGGGGGGGGGGACTTACCTGCTTTGGTGGAGGTATGTGCTCTCAGAGTGCTTTTCTAGTTACATTTCCTGCCTCTCAAACCAGTTGGCATGAAGATATTAATTTAATATATTAATTCCAGGTAAACAGAAAGTCAGAAATTATTACTCAAAGTTTCATAGAAACTCCAATCAATCTAAAGAGGTAAACTATAGAATAACAATGTTTTGGTTACATTTATTTTATAGGAATTATTTGCAGTAGAAGACGTTAAGACTGTTTTAAAACGATATTTTTTTAAACAGGATTTTTTCCGCACTCTGAATTAATGTCCTCAGGTTAAAGTTTGGATTTTTCTGTATGAGATTATGGGACTGCAGCAAAGGATCGTTACCAGTGCATTTACTATATGTGTGGGGACTCAATGCTTATGTTTAAATTAAATGAATCCCAAAATCCATAAAGATATTATTCACGTCACCTTTAGTAGCGACATTTGCTAATGTGTAAAAAGAAAATCTTCTCGGTTCTTCATAGCTTTGGTCTCCCAGGACATTTTTGGAGCTGTGCTGATTGCACCAATATCTGCTTCCCACGCTTTCTGTATATTAGAGCCTAGGTAAAGCTGAAGAACCAATACATTTGTCCTTCAGAACATGACAACTTAGCCTTACTAATGAGCCATTTAACATCACTGTGAAAGAACAGCAGTTAAACGAAAGGCCCCTTGTGGCTTTGGTAAGTGCATGTCAAGACTGGAGGAGACAGTAATACTTCACAGTGACAGGTGGAAGAATGAATAATGAGAACTTTTGCATTTCTTTCTATATAATGCTAATCCCACTGCATACTCCCTTGCACTGCCTCTCTCTCACTCTCTGGAGAATTATCAGGGCCTGCAAAAACTTCTGTAAACTCGTATCAAAGGTCCATTCATCAGGACTAATAGATTAGAATATCACTAAAAAGATCATTTTAATAATTAAATTCAAAAAGTGAAACACACTAACAAACTCCACAAGGAATGGAAGCAACTAATGGTACCAGGCTGTATCCAGAGTGCTGCAAGCGAGAAAGAAAGAAAGTTGAGTGGAAGAAAAAAAATCTGGGAAGTAAAGATTCACTAGATGTGTACTACAGCTGGAGTTAAAGCCCTGCACACAGACGTATCCAGGACATGGGCTGCAACGGTCCCTTTCCTGGTGTTAAGCCACTACTGAACCAGAGTAAACATCTGAAGTCTCCAACTTTGAAGCATTTAATGTTTCCCTAATACTTTTCCAGAACTTTACATTTTTTTATTCATTGAGTTGCACCTCTTATCTGTTGTCTATTTAAGCTTTTAGGAGTTACAACGAGCTTCACTATTTACCCAGTCTTCTATGACAGTAATATGAATTGTAATTTAATAGCCTATATCTAGACACATGTTTCTGAATATAAATGAGTGAGAAAATCAATACATGTTAGTAATTGTATCAAAATAGAACTCAACAGAAACTGCCTCCTATCCAGCATGGGCTTTGTGGGTCTTCCACTCATCAATTCCCACTCATGAGCTACAGCCTGCAGGACAACATACAGCTAGAAGCTGAAAAGTAAGTGCTGGAGATGCCACAAAGGGCTATGCAGGATGAGTTAACAGGTCAGTTTGTAATACCACTTTTATAATATTGTGAACAAAATGTTTTACTCTAATATTAACTTTCTTATTTCATTACCTGGTCTAAAAAACCCCAGGGACAGATCTGAACATGAATAAAAAGTTAAAGTAAAAACTCACACCTGCTGTTTTCAGATAGCTTCTCTAATACAGGACAACAGGAAATATTCTCTTTGGTTATAATCATATAGTTGACAATGAGAATTTACTGTTCACTTACTATGGTGCTGTTTTGTGGAACTACTGTGCAGGATGGCTTTTAATTTCGTTGGGATGATGATCAACATGGCGCAGCCGGTTATTTCCCCATCTTAACTGCTGATTTTAAATTCTTTGAATTCATTTTTGTGCTTAAGCGACATTAAATGACCAAAGTTTTAGATTTACAATCTGTCTTCTCTTGTAAATATTTTAATAAAGTTAAATATGATATTTTTAGAAGAGCAGCATTACAGATTTTATCCATGTTGTGGGTAAATCATAATTATTGTCTAATGTGTTGTATAAGGATACTTGTTCTCTTTACAATCACCAATAAAGTGGTTAAAAAAAACAAGACCAATTTCTGATGAGCTATGTGGTGTAGGGATGCCCAAAATGTGGCTCATGAGCCATTTGCTGCCTTTGGAATAAATGTGTGTTGCCCATGACTGAAACAGTGTTACAAAGATTTTATGGATAAAATGACATAAAAATAAAATGTAACATGTTACATATAACTCTAAATTGTCTTTTTGTTGTTGACCACATTTTCATTTCATTATAATCCAGAACTCTGCTACTTGCGTCCTCACTAGAACTTGGAAAATAGAGCACATCACCCAAGTTCTAGAGTCCATTCGCTGGCTCCCTGTAGCTCAGACAACAGACTTCAAAATACTTTTGTTAGTTGATTAATCACTAAATAGCTTAGCCTGGGCAGTTTGTGGGTCTGGATTTCAAATGTATCTTTTACCACAATGTCAAGGTGGAAAGACATCACTGATGACCTTAATGAAACATATGGCTCACCCTCCTAGGAGCAGGTGTTCTAGAAAATTCAACCTGAAACCGGCTGATTTAGAAAAGGTGGCTAGTAAAAAGCCACTTCTCTCTAAAGAGAATATGGTTGCAGCGTGATTTGGGTCTTGAGGAACCACAAGACGTCTTGAACAAGAGATAAAACCCAAGCAGAGACTTTTGCCCATAAAGCGCCATGCTTGGAGAGCACAATTACCTCGTACAGTCGAGCACAGTGGTGGAGTGTCGATGATCTGGGCCGGCAGTCAGTGTGTTGACCATAAACTCCTCTGTATACAAAGTTATTCTGGAGCCAAATGCGAGGTCTATTGCCGGGTTCACACGGCAAGATTTTAAAACTCTCAGAAGATTTTCAAAACCTAAGAGAGCACACACACGGCGATAAAAAAACATGAGTTTAAAGGTTTTGGTCCAACAGTGTGTGGTGTGAGGCCACATGGCGATACACCACACGAACAGATTTCACTCACGAACATTCCCAGGTCAGATGGGAAATCTCACAAAACCTCATGAGAGTGACTTGTTCAACATGCTTGCGCCACCTCGCTCTTTGATTGGCGACATGTCACATTCAACAGGATGCATGCTTGTTTGTTCTCGGAACACACCACACACACTCAAATCTGGTGCCAGAGGAATTTGGCTGGAGGGTTTGTGGCTTATTAATTGGGCAGGCTAATACCTGAATGGACGGCCCGGCCCTGCACGCACTGTGATATTGGGCCAAAACAATTCAACATGTTGGATATCCTCGATTTGTGCTGTCCCGACGTCCTTCTGAGCCCTGAACACACCACACACGACAGGAATATCTGATCAGATTATCTTTAGAGCCATCACGATAATCGTGGCATCCTTGAGATTGTTGGAAAGACTTTGAACAACCTCCACAAACCCTGAAGAATCAGAGCCCCTAAAATCATTACAAGAAAGCCTGTCTCCTTGGATACATAATAAAGAAAAATAAAGTATAAACCTTTGCACAGTACCGAAGATAGATAAGTGAGTGGAAATTGGCCATAAAGAATAAGCAAGCAGAAATGTAAACACAGTTTTATTGTCACTATGGGGAAAAAAAATAACTGCAGCTATTTTCTTCTCGATTGCAATAAAATTTTCAGTGGCAGCAGACCAGGAGCAAGAGCATATTGACAGAAATGACAAAACAAATTACTTTCATCTGTTTTTGGTCCAGAGGCTCTGAGGCTACAACAGATTGCATCAAATATGATGGAGATGTAAAGCTTTGACTTGAATGGCAAGGTTGAAGAAGAAGATCATTATTCCCAAATGTTACTTTTGTATACATATAGAGACAGAGGTAAATACTGTTCTGTAGGTATTTTTACAAATATACTGCAGGCACGAACACATGTTTAAGCAAGATTTATTACGCTTTTGCTACTTCTAATGCATTACAAATAAAGAAAACCATGTGAAAATGCTTTATTTTACTCACATCTTTTTAGGTATTCACATTTTTTTATAAGAAAACCTTTTCATCCGCTCAATAATTTGTGTCTGCAGCAACAGTATTAGAAATAAATGTTTTTATATTCAAAAACAATCTTATAAACCAATGATGTGGACAAAATAACACAGGTGGACAAAGATGTAGCTTAGATGTTAATATCTAACTGTTCGTTCTTACTAATATGCTTTTTTTATCATTATTTTTGTCAGGCCATCCTCTGCATCTATCTGCACACACAAAGAAAAAGAAGACAGACGTGGAGAGACAGCACCTTCACAGCACAGCCAAAAACAGCCTTGGAAGCACTTCTGTGCAGCCTGGCTGTTTTGTTTATGGGAGCTTCACCAAGAGATTCTGCAAACAGCTGCAGTCACTGCGGCATGGCAAGCCACAAGCATCTTCCCTGCCTTACAGCATGGGAAAGGAAAACACAGATCTGCAAATGAGCCACATCTAGGCAGAGGTGGGTAGAGTAGCAAAAAACTGTACTCAAATAAAAGTAGCACAACTTCAACATATTTTTACTCAAGTAAAAGTGCAGATTACTCAAGTAAGAGTAAAAAAGTATTTTGTAAAAAGGCTACTCAAGTATTGAGTACTTGCTTTGAGATTGTAACACATAATTTAATATTTTAAAAATGTGCAATTGGACAAAAATATAAAGTTATGTGCAAATTCTGAAGATTCAAATACATAGAAATATATGACATAATTGTAAATTAAAAAATTAGATTTTTCCAAATAATTTTTTTTCAAAGTTAAACTAATGAAACCAATACTTACAGTAGGTAATGTATATATGTGTAAGGTACCATCACTTGACCTCGAAATGGGACAACAGCCTCAGTAGATACAAAAATAATGTTAAAATGATGAAGTTCGTGTACAAACAGGAGGTCTCACTTCAACAAAAACTTTATGTGTGAGTCTCATGCATTTTCGGTTTAAACAAGCATTCAGTTTCATTCAGTAAAGTTACTCGCTGTGGGCAGGGTAGCCAGAAACTTTACTCAAGTAAGAGTAGTGATATTTTATAAAAGATTATTACTCAAATAAAGGTAAAAAGTATGGTCCAGTAAAACTATTCCAAAAGTAAAAAAATTTCAAAAGGTTAATCAAGTAAATGTAACTGAGTAAATGTAACTAGTTAGTACCCACCTCTGCATGTAGGTAGTGTGGACCCGGAGAACGCTGCTGGATGGCTAGGGGAAGAGAGGTAAGCAGGTTTTAGAGCATCTGAGCTGTAGGAGACCATAACCATGACTGGGCAAGTGTGCCGTAAAATTGCTGGGTGCATCCCAACAAGATGTGCTGGGATCAAGAATGTTTTGAAAGTAGAAAGTAATAAAACAAAGTTCAATTTAGATTTTTGTGCCAATATTTTATGCTTTAATTATCCCACTTTTTCCATTTATGAATGAAATAATGATTAAAAAAAACTTTTTTTACATTAACTTGTGGTATCTTTCTCTGATTGTCTGATTGATCTGATGTATCTCTGTGCATATATCTGATGTATCTCTCTAATAAGTTTTAAAACTATCCATCATTGTAATTAATGTGGCTTATTTTTTATTAATTTACTGTGTTGCAACACTAACCTTTGTCCAGCACAGATCTCTCCAATGGGCGACCGATAAAGACACTTTAACTTTTAATTTGGTTTAGTACAAGTTTGGTACCCTGAAAGATGGACTGCTTGGTGGAGAAGTTTGATCCAACTGTTGCCTTGCAGTAAAAAGGTTCTGGGGTGTTTATTTTCTAATATTGTGGACACAGAGAGGGAAAGTAAAGGGGGAAAAAAGAAGATGAAGAGAGGTAGGAATAAAAAGTTAAGAGGGAGAGGCTGAGTTGAAGATTCAAAAGAGGAACGCTTGTGGGGTCTTTCTGCATGGAGTTTGCATGTTCTCCCTGTGCATGCATGGGCTCTCTCAAGGTACTTTAGCTTCCTTCCAGAGTCCAAAAACATGACTGGTAGGTTAATTGATCTCACTAAATTGCTGTTAGTTGTGTGTGTGTGTGTGTGTGTGTGTGTGTGTGTGTGTGTGTGTGTGTGTGTGTGTGTGTGTGTGTGTGTGTGTGTGTGTGTGTGTGTGTGTGTGTGTGTGTGTGTGTGTGTGTGTGTTCCTGTTTAGAATTCAAACTGAGGACCATTTTTCACCTTTTCAGGTTTGCCACAACTGAAGTGAAGACTGATTAACACAAAGTGAGGACATTTTGCCTGGTCCTCACTTTTGGACAATGTTCCTGAGCTCTACTGGTTGGTTTTAGAGGTATGGTGTGAATTAACGCCATCTTCACATGTAGCCGGGGGTTTTTCAAAACGAATACTCTCACCACCTCTTTTTTTTCTCCGTCCACACCTAACCGCTTAAGTGCGTTGTTAAGCACATTCATAGACATGCCAAACCTGTAGGGAGCAGTAGTTCTCCCAAAACCTATCCATTCAGAGTAACTTTCTATCTTCTAAGTTCTACATACAGCAGTAATTGAACTTGTAAAAACAAACAAGCAAAAAGTGCTAGGACAATTGATAATCCCAACACAGCTCTGAGTGCATAATTGCTGTTGTAAACACAGGTTGCACAAATGATGTCGGAGCATTTTTGTCGCGGAAAGCGACGTTGCGGAGCCGAAAACTCCGGTTATTTCTGTCCCCATGCAAACGCTTAAAATGGAGAAAAGGCTAATCTTCACTTTGGCCGGAGTTTTTAGAAAGATTCGTTTTCGGTGCTGTAAATCTGCGTTTTCGTGTGGATGACGGGTCAAACCGTAGAAAACTATATTCGTTTTGTGAGATACCCGGCTACGGGTGGACAAGGCATAGGTTTTAGTTAAGGTTAGGGGAATAGATCAGTAATGGTTAGGAAAAGTGTCTGGGCTTAGGCATAATAAAGTCACTAAAATGAAATGAAGTCAATGAGGGTCCTCGCCACTACCACCAAAACATGAATGTGTGTATGTGTGTGTGCGTAGCTGTTTTTGCAGTGTCTGTCTGTGTTTCCTTGGGATAGACTGGAGACCTGTCCGGGGGTCTACCCTTCCTCTCGCCCAATGGCTGACACAAGTTCTCCCACAATCCTGCAAGGACAAGCAGGTTAGGCCAATGGATGGATCTGACACATTCAAGAGTGAGAAATATGGGAAGATGAAACAGCTAGACAAATCCAAAGTAGCCAATCCAGGAGCACCGTTTATTTTTCTTGCCGCGGATTGGCTGTACCCCGAAGAGCAGCGATAAGGAAGACTGTCGATGTTAGCTGCTGTGTTAATGCCAAGACGGTTTCCACTGTGCACATTAAGGTATATATATATATATATTTTTTTATATTAAAATATGCAGTTATAAGTGTTTATAGAGGGGTTCTGAAGTATTCGCTGGGTTTAGCTATTTGTGGGCTGCTGTGGTCCCCAACCTTCACGAATACAGAGGATCTACAGTGATCCAAATGGAAAATGAAATAGGAGGCTTTTAAAATGAAACTTAACCACAAAAATATATTTAAAAGTTTAAATAGACACATTACATTCACTGAGACATTTACCAAAAAAACAAAATTACTGTAAAAAATAAAACTTGCAGAATGATTAAACAATGAACCTGCAGAAAAGTAGCTGGAGGACCAATAAAAAATTGTCTTGCTTTGGGTTGCTTGATAAATCATTGACTTGTCTTCAAATTTATCATAAAGTTGTTATTCATTTTTCTATTTTATATAAACTATACTTCATCAGCCACATGCAAACATTAGGTAAACCGTTGGTGAAGAACGGCATCATTACGTGCTGAATGTATTGACTGTTGTATCATTTATGTCTGCGGAAGCGCCATGTTATCCACCATGAAGAGATGCCACAGTTCTTCAAGCTCATGTCAACAGGGAAAAAGTGAGCGCCTAAGCATCATTTACCAAATGGAAAGCTTCAGAGAGAAGTATAGCCTCTGTCCTGCTTCTTTTCTCTCTGCTCATACAAATCACCGTCATTGTCACAACTACTGGAGCGACTCCAGTTTTAAAAGCGTGCCAGTCCAGGGATACAGAAAAATGCATACCATAACATATTCTTGTCTTGAAACTTGATTGGTTTAATCTAGGAGCCAATAACTTCAGAATCCACCAACAGCACACAATGGGAGTTTTGCACAAGCAACGCAGTCCCTTCTGCCCTCTTATTCTAAAGAACAGAACCGATCTCTTCTTTGGGAGACCAATAGACACTGTGAATTTGGTTTAAAAGCAGTTTGAAAAGCTGACAGAGACACCCTTTCTATGTTTATATTCATATTATACATCATTTGAAAGCTGAGATTCTTGAGATTACAATGATGTATGCCAATCAAGGACACAATCATAACCGTAGACACAGTAAACGCTTTTGTCAAACTACTCAGAATCATTGACGGAACCGGGCCATCTCAAACAAAAATGATACTTTTACATCCACAATGGTCCAATGAATGTCCTTCAATTAAATAGCTAGTCCACAATAAGTCTTATGTCCACAATGCAACATGAGTTGCCACTGAAAACCTTCCTAAATTTCTTCCTTGGGTGTATTTCTCTCAAAGTTTTCATCATAACTACCGTTTGCATACTCAGACTAAAAATTACACCCTTCTTCAGCGCCATTCTTCTTCTTTATTTCTTTGTGACATTTATTGGCAGTTGCCAGATGACAAACTGGTGCATTATCACCACCGACTGGTATGGACCATAATGTCACCCAAAGTTGCACTTGCCACTCTAAGGCTGGTGATATAGGCCTATTAGCATCGTCTCTGCTTGCGCTATCAAAGTATCTTATTAACTGCCTCCAAAAGTCCTAATTAATAGTCTGCACCCGAATGTGCGGGCCTGGCCCCACCTGGCCTACCCCTTGGCGCTGAGCCTGACTGTAGGTTTGATCTAATTAAACTGCCTTCAGGTATGAGTGCATGGGGGTTTGTCCTGTGTCTCTCTGTGTTGCCCTGAGATGGACCGGCGATCTGTATATTGTATTTTTTTGCCCAGTGATTGCTAGAGATAGGCACATACCCCCTTGGAGACCATGCAAGGATTACTTGATGGATGATTTGATTCATTTGCATTGTTATGAACAAATTGTGCAATTTTACGTAAATTCTACCGACATAACCTATTTCAGTAAGGAAATTTTTGAAATTCCTGACTCCTGCACTTTCACATATTAAACAGTCATTGTCCCGAGGGTCCCCCAGATGCATCAATCTATGGACATTGATGCTGAATTGATGACCAATTTGAACATAAACATTGTCAAGCCGTACCTTCATCGATTATTTACAATTAAAAATGCAGTCATTCTAGAACCGAAAGCTAGACCTACAAGAGAGTTCTGGGACGTCCTGTCAATACTGATCGACTGCGTTTTGGTGAGTCTTCTTGGCTGACCATGCTGCCAATTTCATTTATTTGCATATAGCTTCATTATATTGGCCCTGATGATTCCAAACATGTGTCATATGGCCGAATTAACCAATCAGTCACAGAGATACAAGGGTGTGTAAATACAGCATCCATGTTAGTGAGGGCATTTAAATATAAAATGTATAGAAACAGTTATTTAAAAATATGATCAAACAGTTGTATTTAAATGTCTTTAAAAAAAAAATTTTCAGGCAAACAAAAAAAACTGTTTTTACAACGTGTCATGTTCATTTACAGTTCAACAATAACACATAAACTGAATGCTTCTCCTGAGGGTTCCCTTTATTATTTGACCAAAAGTAATCAAACAGACCTTGTGGTGACAGAAATATATTCATTTAAGTACAGACATGTCATATTCGAGCAGATCTCTATTGAAGAGGCATAGGGCCCTGTTGTTTTATTCAGATTTTACTTTTATTTTAGTGAAATAATTTCATCACAATAAAATAATATTAAAAGAATGATTAAAATAAGTCACAAAAATACCTTAATTTGAATTCATTATGTTATTTATAATATCCATTCCTGTAATGTTCAGCGGTATTTGGATGTTTAAACTAGGGCTGTCAAACGATTAAAAATTTTAATCTAATTAATCATAGGCTAGCTGTAAATTAATCACGATTAATTAACATTCACAAATATGACCGAAAAAGTAACATTTTTGATGTAAATAAAGGAAGAAACCGGAATTTGTTGCTCTTTTTTTTAAGGAAATACAGGAGAGATGCATGGAACTTTTGTTTTGAATTCCACAATCACATTTACACGTGGAGCTTTTTACCTATTAATCTTTTACCCAGTTGTTAAAGCAAAGTAACTGGTTAACATTTTCTGAATGTAAAGCTGACAGTTTCTTATTCAATTTTGGACACCCTGAGCATCCTCTTCATGAGACTATCCTACAACAACGGTGTCTTTGGTCAGTGGCTTCTTCAGTTTTGCTGAATAATATAAATAAATAACATATAATATAAATAATATGAGCTACAATAACACTTAATTTCTTTCTGGGAGGAATTACGTATTTTTTAAATGAAATTTTCTGACTAATAGAGGGATTATTTGTTTATCAACACCGAACCTTTACATTACTCCCTGGTTCCCACTGTTATTATTTGCAGTTATCAAACAGTTGTCATGCTGTTTACGTGACAAGCGAGCACTGAAAGCAGCGCGGGTTTAATTGTGGGATAAACAGGGCAGGTCATTCTGTGCATGCGTTAATTGCGTTAAAAAAATTAATGGCATTAATTCCACAAATTAATCGACCCGCATTAATGTAATAATTTTGACAGCCCTAGTTTAAACATATCCAACAAGCATAAAAAGCAAATGTTAAATGTTTTACTGAAGAGTTTTAGCACAAATCTAATCAGCACCAAAGACTAGGGATAACGTCTGAGGGCGCTACCTCTTAAATGGTTGAATCCTAATGTACTTCTAAACTCATTAACCAAACTCTGTTGATGTACCATATATACCTTAACCCAGCTTGACCTTCTCTTGCAGCTTTGGCTTTTAAGGCACCAACTCGGACAAAATGAAAAGCAAATGTCTGAAACCTGTTCTGTTTTTCAGCAGACCTGCTGGAAGTCACTCTGGGTCAGTTGCCTTCACTTGTGCTCTGAAAACACATAAGACACGTTGAACTCTAAAAGAAGCAATTCTTTGTAAAACAAAGTGCAAGTAATTGATTCAATTACCTTTTTTCAAGGCCAAAGCATTGATTTAGGAAATCTATGTGTTCACCTCACATACTGTATGTCTGTACACTGCAAATTAAAAAACCCACAAGGGTTTTGCCTTTTTAACCTTTGGCTATTCGTCTTGATAATAGGTGGCGCTGTGTGGGCGGAGGGATCACAAAACACAGGTGTAACAATGAAACTGTGTGAAGCTGCACAGCCTGGATATGAACCCTGCAAACATGTGGATCTCAATTATAGAGATTTATCTTTCTGAACAATATTAAACAATTAATACATTCTAAAATAAAATCGGTTGATTCATACATTTTAAATAAATAATAAAAACTTGATCTGTGGGAACATCATGTGTGTATCTTTGTTAAAAGGCAAACAGCTACTGAAATAATGAACAAGTAAAGGCAATATTTTCAGATATTAACACGTGAAGAGGTTTACTGGTGGTTCCTAAAAGTTCTTAAAGAAGAACAGGAGGCTTTGCAGGCTCCTCTTCTGCTCCTAGAAGTTCCCAGTTTCAGTCCAAGAGACACCCTGCCTCCTTTTAAGACTAGGGTTAAAACTTTCCTTTTTGAAGAGTTAGGCCATGTACACACTTAGCCGGAGTGGGGGTGGTTTAAAACTAAATATCCTCACCACCTTGTTTAAACAAAAAAAACATCCTCACCTAACCGCATAAGTGTATTGTTCGGCACATTCATAGACATTCCAAACCAATAGGGCAGTAGTTACCTAAAGCCTATCAACTAAGAATAACTTTCTCCTTTCTAAATCCTACATAGAGCACTAATTGAGCTTGTATAAACAATCAAGCAAAAAGCGCTTGGACAAATGATAATTTGTAAATCTACACTTTGGTCAAAGTTTTTACAAAAAGATATTTTCTGATGCTGTAAATCTGCGTTTTCGTGTGGATGACAGGCCAAATCGTAGAAAGATATCTTCATTTTGTGAGATGCCCCTTGTGTGGACAAGGCTTTAGAGTGCTTACATTTTCATGAGCAATCTTTGTTGTCATGCTGCTGCAAGCATGGACTCCTTGAGGGCATGCCAACCACATGTCATCTATGCTGCTTTCTTCTACTTCTCCCCAATTAGGCATAATCTGCACTTGTGGCTGCCATTAACTTTATGTTCTCTCCTCTTTTTTTTCTTCTCTGGCCTAATGTTTTTGTTTAGCTGTGTCACCTTCCTGAAAGGAGACATCGGTTAAGCTACTGCTGCCAATAACTTCATGTTCTCTCTTCTTTTTTTTTCTTCTCTGGCCTAATTTTTTTGTTTAGCTGTGTCACCTTCCTGAAGGGAGACATCGGTTAAGCTACTGCTGCCAATAACTTCATGTTCTCTCCTCTTTTTTTTTTCTTCTCTGGCCTAATGTTTTTGTTTAGCTGTGTCACCTTCCTGAAGGGAGACATCGGTTGAGCTACTGCTGCCAATAACTTCATGTTCTCTCTTTCTGTGTTTAACCTTCTCTCTGCTGGAGAAAGCCTGTTTTTCTCTGTTTTTCATCCCATAGATTTTACTACTGGCCCAGAGCTTATACATTTTTCTGTATTTATCTTAGATAAACCCTCTAAAGGAGCTACTGTGCTTATGTGCTTCTGTTGTGTCTATTGGCTGCACAAACCAGGCCAGGTTCTGCTGGATGTTTCTTCCTGCTTAAAGCGGTTCTTTACTTTCCACTTTCACCTCCTGCTTGCTTAGGAGGAGGGAATGCTGGCAAAGTCAATGACTCAATGCAATCAGTTGGGCTTTGTTTGTGAGTAAACCTTTTGTACCAACTGGCATTAAGAGGAGTTTGACTGCACTGTATTAGAGTTAAACTGATTTGGAATGCCAGAGTGAAATAGCACAATTGATCGCAGTGTTGCCTTGGAGGAAGAAAGTCCTGGGTCCAAAATGAAGCCTGGGGTCTTTCTGCGTTCCGGAGATTCCTTTGTTCCCCCCATGCCGGGGTTCTCATTCAGTATTCTTTCCTCCTCCCAAAGTCCATAAGTATGCATGTTAGATTAATTAGGAAATCTAGATTGCTCATAGGAGTGAGTGACTGTTGTCTGTGTGGAATTATTTTATATAACGTGACAGATTAAATAATTAATTTCTGTGTTATTTCTATTAATTATGATTTTCCACTTAAAGCCAATGAAAACACTACATTTAAGATTAGAATATTAAATCATGATTACTGAACCTATATAATCCTGTGTCTTGTTTTGGAAGGCAGGTCAGTATCGCATATTTTCTCTGTTAACACTGTACCTCCTTGATTGATCAACCAAGTCTGTATTAAAACCTCCGAGTATCTGAAGGAATCTCTCTCATCTCTTTTATTAAAGAACTCCGATAACACCACTAAATACATTTTTCATGCAGAAATGTAGGTGTAATGAAAAGTATGTTTAACACTGCTAAAAGGTTATTTTCAAAAGGTACTTTTAATCTTAGGAACGAGCCTCATTGGAACACTCTCTAATTTATTGAATAGGACTGAAGACAATGGAAATCACTGTGTGTTTCAGGAATGTATAACCATATTTTATTGGGGAATGTCCGACATGTTTTCGCAAACACTGATTTTTGTAATGTGCTCCCGAAGGTCCAGGGGTCTCATTTATAAAACATTGCGTCCCTACTAAAAGTGTACGTACGACCAAAACAAAAAGTTTGCGTACGCCAAAAAGATTTCTGATTTTTAAAACCATGCCTACTCACAGGTGTAAGCAATTTCCCCTTTATAAATCACAGTCTTCTTGGAAGTTTGCGCACGTGAATTTGGCTCGTATCCCGCCCTGAACACGCCCAAATCCGGCTATAAAAGGTCAATGCAAAGCAGGACATGAATATTGATGCATATGAAGAAGAGGGGAGATATGGCAACAACAAAAAAAACCAAGAAGAGAAACTTTACGGAGATGGACATTGAAGTGCTGGTGGGTGAAGTGGAGGCTAGAAGAGACATTTTATTTGGTGGACACAGCAGTGGTGTCACAAATAAAAGGAAAAACTGCGAGTGGCAGCATGTGGTGTCTGCAGTGCAGACTGTCTGTGCAACTGACAGGACGGTACCCGAAATTTAAAAAAAGTGGTCGGACCTCAAAGTCGAGGCAAAAAAAAAAAAAACTTGCCTCCCACCGCCAGAGTGGGTCTGCTACTGGAGGGGGTAGGTGTACACCCGAGCTGACACCACTGGACAGGAAGATGGCAAGTATCATGGGAACATCAAGCGTGTACGGTATTGTGTCAGAGAAGGAGGGCGACACCGACCTGGCAGAAACGACAGATGAACCCGGTAAAGCACCTTTTGGATCTATTTTATTACGTGGCTACGTTAACAAATTTGAGCATATTTTAAGGAGACAGACTAATATGCCGTGTCTTTTCAGCTCTTCCACAGTCGGTAGGTGGTGAGGATGAGGAGGCTGAGGAAGATTAGGTTGCCCAGCGTCCGGCTGCCCCCAGCACCAGTGCTGCCGGTGCCCGTGGTGCATCCAGCAGTGGTCGGGTTCTGACTGAAGCTGTGATGCAGACACAGAGAAACACCATCGGCGCCATCAATTCTGTGACAAACGAGTCAAAGGAAATAAAGAGTGTGCTGTGCGACATAGTGGCTGCCATTGGTACCTTAAATGATACAATAAAACATTTTAATAAATGAACCTTGTCGTTGTTATCTCAAACGCCGCATTACATCCTGGCGGATCCTTGCTCCCTGGGTGAAGGCTTCCTGTCGAGGAGGAGGCGGCTGTGGGTCGGGGTTCTCATGCTGGGGAGGGGGTAGGCCAGCAGGGAGGGGGTAGGCCAGGAGGAGGGGGTAGGCCAGGAGGGAGAGGAATCCCAATTCTCAGTGCCATGTTATGAAGAATTCCACAAGCCCTCACGATCTTGCAGACCTTTGTAGGGTGGTATAATAGTCTGCCACCCGAGGCATCCAATGACCGCCACCTACATTTTAAGAGGCTTATGGCAAGCTCCACGACTGAGCGCGCACACGTGTGACAGGAGTTGTAGTGCATTTCCTCTGCTGTCTGTGGGTCTGGGAACGGGGTCAGAAGCTCCTGAGAGGGCAGCCACTATCACCTGCAAGTGATAACACGTTTAATTCAGGCGTCAACAAGCAGCATTTCTAATGACGGTGAGGACTTACCGAGCAGCCAGCCATCACGCACAGCGCCTGCCTGCAGTCTGTTCCCTACACTGCTGTGTGTCAAGATAAAGGAGTCGTGTGTTGACCCAGGCCATTGTGCCACCATATTAGTGATCATCATGTGTGAATAACATATGATTTGCAGATTAATACTGTGTACATGTTTCCGATTGACGAAAACAAATTCATCCTCAGACGGGGCCCTTATAGCAATATGGGTGCAGTCAATTGCGTCGATAATGTTGGGAAACCGGACATTGCTGCAAATTGCATCTTAATTTCGGCCTGCTCGCCCACAGTATATGGAAACGTGATGTATCGCCTGCTCATTTTAATGATCCCATCCAAGACTGCAGGCATTATTGCGCTCAGGGACGGCTGTGATATCCCAGACCTAGTAAATAAATATAACATATTTGAAGGCATTATTTCCAAAAAGGGACTTTGGGCAGAATAGTAAGAATCATGTCACTCAGACACATACCTGTCGGCTAATTCCCGCTGGTAACAACCAGTTGCAAGAAACCCCAGAGTGGTGAGCACCTGCAGCTGGACCGGAATGGCACGGTTCCACCTGGACGGTCTCTCCAAAACCAGGCCCAATTCAGCACAGAGATCCAAGAGCACAGCTCTAGGGAATCTGAATCTCCTTATTAGCCAGTCATCATCATGGGCAAGGAGGTCCACATGATCCCTGAACACGCGTTCTCTCCTAATCCTTCCATTTGCAAAATATTCTAGCAACGCCAGTGCATCCATCTCAAATATTACGCTTGAAAGTAGTTGGGGTATTTCTATTGGCAGCAATAGGACTGATTGCTTCCTTCCTTGGCACAATAAACGTGCCAATCGATGATATATGGTACAGATGATTCAATTTATTAATTGGCATACAGTCCCGGCCCTTTTAACTGAGTTTAAGGTTTTGAGATAAATTTTATGCATTTATTTTAATATTGAAAAATGTTTTTAGAAGAGCTATAGCTCACTGCAAAGCTACAATATAGATCTCATTGCTGGTTTGGATGTTTATAATAACATGACTCCATAATTAATGTTTGGTGTGAGGTGAAATGATATGTGTGAGAGGAGTAATATGCAGTCTGGCTGCAGTTCACCACCTCACCAACTGCGTCGTCGACCCCCCCGTCTCCAAAATGTCCGTACGCACAGAGTTGGCGTACAGGTGCGCACATTTTCCCGTCAAGTCTGTTTTTTATAAATCACAACTTTTGCTTTGAAAGTGGCGAACGCCAGTTTCAGGCCCCGTTTTGTGCGTACGCAACGTTTATAAATGAGACCCCAGGTGAGTAAACTTGTTTTCAACTTTTCTGGCACTCACAGAACATTTTATGTTAATGGAAAATAATTTAGCAATGAAGAGAATAATCAACTATTGCTTCTTTAATGAACCATAAACAGGCAAAATTTTGATTTAACTGATACTGTGAAAACTCTTTCCAATGAGTTGAACAGATGCAAAATCCTGAATCAAACATTTTGTACAGAGAGTACAGAGTTAGAAAATAATATGCAAGAAGCATCAAGATAGACAAATCAGGAAGTCCATCACTGCCATGGCATCTAGAGACTCCAACAAAGAATAAGAATAAGGAGGAAACAGGTGAGACTGATTAACTGGGAACAGCTGAGATAAGTGCAGGCTAACTGGGGGAGAGTGGGAGAAAGTTACACCACAACCATATAAATACATGGGCAACAAATGAAAAGGGTGAACACGGGAAAACAAGTAAAAAAATCTGGAGCCAGAACAAAACAACGACCCATGCTCCAAACCTGAAAACAAATGTGGCAAAACTGACCTCAAAGTCCTACAGATCATAGCATTAATATCAGAAGTCAAAAAAGATAGATATTTATAACTGCTACAGAAATTGAAATAACAAATTAAACCTATATCAAGTGATAAAATTCAGTAAGTAGTCATATTCTTTTTGGAATTATTGATTTATTAGTGCATATGTATGGTAAACATGAAGTGAGTCACTGTGAAAGACGAATGAATGTGTGCAGATACCATTCAGTGAAGCATTTAAAGCCCTGACAATGGAAACTGAATGAGAACGGGACTGTCAGGATATCGCTTTGCATCAACGCGTGTTCGCTTCCCTCAATTGGCTGCACAGCCTCTCCGTGGCCCATTCGGTTGCAAATGCAGCCTGATCTCGAAGCGAATTGCTGATTCTTGGTAAACTTTGACAAGGCCTATTACACAGATGGATAACTGCTTTCACTGGGGAAACAGAGGCCAGATGCACTGAGCCATGGTTCCTGTCTAGTGTCCCTCAGCAGCGAAACCACGTTAAAAACGTTTCACCTCATCAGATATGAGTCTTCTCATATCTGATGAGGTGCCAGCTTTTCAGCAGAATTGTCCAAGTTACAAATCACTGTTATTTAATTACAGTTAAAATGATCTATGATGTACAAGAATAAATGGTAGGATGCTGCAGCCTAATAAAGGTTTAAAGCAATCCTAGATGGCATCTTACATGAAATATTTTAGGAGGCGGGATCCACTTCATCAAACTGTTTCTCATTATCAGGGATGTTTTCTGCTTTGAAGGCTTTTATCCACCATCAGGGGAGGAACAATTTACAGTGCAGTTCTGGAGTTTCCAAAAGATACCACAGACTCTCAGCTGGATTTAAGTTTGCACTTTAACTGGGCCATTTTAACACACGGGTAAACTTTTAATCTAAGCTAACCGCTGTATCTCTGGCTGGAAATTTCTAGTCTTAGTCATGCTGGAAAGTCGGCCCCTTTATCAGCTCTTATGGAGTCACTAACAGGTTTTTGACCAGGACAGCCCGGAATTAAGCTTCATTCATTATCCCATCAAATCTGATCTGTTTCCTCTTCCCTGCTAAAACCACCACCATGTTTCAATATCAGGTTGGTGAGATCAAAGTATTGTTTAGTGTTAGTGAAATGATCCCTCCTCACATATAGTGTTCCATTTTGGTCTCATCTGATCGGAGCCCTTTCATCCAGAGAAACCATGGGATCTCTGCAGCTCCTCTAAAGTTACCTTAGGATCTTTGCAGCTCCTCCAGAGTTACGGTGGGATCTCTGCAGCTCCTCCAGAGGTATGGTGGGATCTCTGCAGCTCCTCCAGAGGTATGGTGGGATCTCTGCAGCTCCTCCAGAGTTACGGTGGGATCTCTGCAGCTCCTCCAGTGTTACCGTGGGATCTCTGCAGCTCCTCCAGTGTTACCGTGGGATCTCTGCAGCTCCTCCAGAGTTACGGTGGGATCTCTGCAGCTCCTCCAGAGTTACGTGGGATCTCTGCAGCTCCTCCAGTGTTACCGTGGGATCTCTGCAGCTTTTCCAGTGTTACCGTGGGATCTCTGCAGCTCCTCCAGTGTTACCGTGGGATCTCTGCAGCTTTTCCAGTGTTACCGTGGGATCTCTGCAGCTCCTCCAGAGTTACCTTAGGATCTCTGCAGCTCCTCCAGAGTTACCGTGGGATCTCTGCAGCTCCTCCAGAGTTAACGTGGGATCTCTGCAGCTCCTCCAGAGTTACCTTAGGTTCTCTGCAGCTCCTCCAGAGTTACCTTAGGATCTCTGCAGCTCCTCCAGAGTTACTGTGGGATCTCTGCAGCTCCTCCAGGGTTACCATGTGATCTCTGCAGCTCCTCCAGAGTTATCTTAGGATCTCTGCAGCTCCTCCAGAGTTACTGTGGGATCTCTGCAGCTCCTCCAGAGTTACTGTGGGATCTCTGCAGCTCCTCCAGAGTTACTGTGGGATCTCTGCAGCTCCTCCAGAGTTAACATGGGATCTCTGCAGCTCCTCCAGAGTTAACATGGGATCTCTGCAGCTCCTCCAGAGTTAACATGGGATCTCTGCAGCTCCTCCAGGGTTACGGTGGGATCTCTGCAGCTCCTCTAGAGTTACGGTGGGATCTCTGCAGCTCCTCCAGGGTTACCATGGGATCTCTGCAGCTCCTCCAGAGTTACCTTAGGATCTCTGCAGCTCCTCCAGAGTGACGGTGGGATCTCTGCAGCTCCTCCAGAGTGACGGTGGGATCTCTGCAGCTCCTCCAGAGTGACGGTGGGATCTCTGCAGCTCCTCCAGAGTTACGGTGGGATCTCTGCAGCTCCTCCAGAGTTACGGTGGGATCTCTGCAGCTCCTCTAGAGTTAACATGGGATCTCTGCAGCTCCTCCAGAGTTAACATGGGATATCTGCAGCTCCTCCAGGGTTACGGTGGGATCTCTGCAGCTCCTCCAGGGTTACGGTGGGATCTCTGCAGCTCCTCCAGCGTTACCTTAGGATCTCTGCAGCTCCTCCAGGGTTACAATGGGATCTCTGCAGCTCCTCCAGGGTTACAATGGGATCCCTGCAGCTCCTCCAGAGTTACGGTAGGATCCCTGCAGCTCCTCCAGAGTTACGGTGGGATCTCTGCAGCTCCTCCAGAGTTACGGTGGGATCTCTGCAGCTCCTCCAGAGTTACGGTGGGATCTCTGCAGCTCCTCCAGAGTTACGGTGGGATCTCTGCAGCTCCTCCAGAGTTACGGTGGGATCTCTGCAGCTCCTCCAGAGTTACCGTGGGATCTCTGCAGCTCCTCCAGAGTTACGGTGGGATCTCTGCAGCTCCTCCAGAGTTACGGTGGGATCTCTGCAGCTCCTCCAGTTACGGTGGGATCTCTGCAGCTCCTCCAGAGTTACGGTGGGATCTCTGCAGCTCCTCCAGAGTTACGGTGGGATCTCTGCAGCTCCTCCAGAGTTACGGTGGGATCTCTGCAGCGCCTCCAGAGTTACGGTGGGATCTCTGCAGCTCCTCCAGGGTTACGGTGGGCTCTCTGCAGCTCCTCTAGAGTTACGGTGGGATCTCTGCAGCTCCTCCAGAGTTAACATGGGATCTCTGCAGCTCCTCCAGAGTTACGGTGGGATCTCTGCAGCTCCTCTAGAGTTACGGTGGGATCTCTGCAGCTCCTCTAGAGTTACGGTGGGTTCTCTGCAGCTCCTCCAGGGTTACCATGGGATCTCTGCAGCTCCTCTAGAGTTACGGTGTGATCTCTGCAGCTCCTCCAGGGTTACCATGGGATCTCTGCAGCTCCTCCAGCATTACCTTAGGATCTCTGCTGCTCCTCCAGGGTTACAATGGGATCTCTGCAGCTCCTCCAGAGTTACGGTGGGATCTCTGCAGCTCCTCCAGAGTTACCGTGGGATCTCTGCAGCTCCTCCAGAGTTACCTTAGGATCTCTGCAACTCCTCCAGAGTTACTGTGGGATCTCTGCAGCTCCTCCAGAGTTACGGTGGGATCTCTGCAGCTCCTCCAGAGTTACTGTGGGATCTCTGCAGCGCCTCCAGAGTTACGATGGGATCTCTGCAGCTCCTCCAGAGTTACGGTGGGATATCTGCCGCTCCTCCAGAGTTACCATGGGATCTCTGCAGCTCCTCCAGAGTTACCTTGGGGATTTTGACTGCTTTTCTGATTAATGCTCTTATTGGTCCTCCTTTCAGTTTAGGTGGATGATCATGTCTTGGTAGGTCTGTAGGCAGAGCATCCTCTCTTCATGTTCAGATGATGGCTTGAACAGAGCTCTGTTAGATGTTGATACCTTGGGATATTGTTTTAGAACTTAACCCTGCTTTTACTCTTCTTCACACCTCCCTGACCTGTTTGGTGGGTTCCTTGGTCTTCATGAAGCTGTACATACACATTTACACGGAGATTAAAATACACATTTGTGGATTTTAATTACTAAGGCAATTTCTGAAAGGGACCTGAATATAAATACCAAACTTTTTGCAAGAAATCTGAAAACCATACACTTTATTTTGGCAATCTGCTGGCTTGTTAACACCACAGCTCGGCTAAAACTGTATTATTTTTTTCTTCACTTCCAGGTTCCTGCTGGTGCTTTTACTTACCGTGTTCCTAAGATCAGCATTTACTGTACGTTAATAAACATCCTGACTGAGATTTTCTCCTGACCACGGTGTGACACGAGGTGTGCTGACACGCTGTCAGACTGGAAAGCTTGTCCTAAGATGCCGTGTAGGACGAGCAGCTGGAGAGATGAACAGCTGACGCTTCACAAAGCAAAAAGTGGCGACAGGCAGAAACAAATCCAGACACACCCCAGAGCAGACTCAAGGACCAATCCTTTAGGTCTGTAGATAAAAACACTACCAGTCCTCTGGAGGCTTTGAATCAAAGCCTGGGACATAAATATGCACCGCTTAAAGGTTCCCCTCCTTTGGGGATTTGTTAAGATGAGAGGTAAGCAAATCTTTTTCATGAAACATTGAACTCCTGGGCAACATTTGGACCTGTGGTGCATGGAATAAGTGCTGTTAGCCTAAGCATGATAGCACATTATCAGAGGGGATAAATTTAGTATCATCTTCAGGCAAATTCCTTAAGCTATTAAAAATTAATAGTACCTCATTATACAGTGTGAAGTTAGTATCTGGAGCAACATAATGTGCAGTTTTATTCTCACTAATACAGTAATCATCAGCAAAGTTAATGGTCCTGTATCAATGTGCAGTAAATGCAGCAAAACTGAAGTGGCAATGATGAAAATCACAAGCTGAGTTATGGTTTTATTTTCAATTCTGCTTCCTAAATACAATTACCTCTCTTTCCTTGGCTGTAACGGTTTTACTACTCCAAATCTGTGCTGATGACATTGCAGCCACACACAAAAACCCAATCCTCACACCTTTGCTAAATCTGATTAGAGACAGCTTTGGAGCCGAGGGGAAGGAGAAGAGGTTTTAGAATCATTCTTTTTCTTTTTCCTCCCTGTGGCCTGTTGCCAGGAGGCAGGATGTGAAGAATAATTTCAAAAACATGGCAGTGGAGGCCATGTTGTCACCGAGTGTTAGGAACTTGCCGAGAGAGAGGTGGGTGACTTTGATCTACAAAACATGCCTCCTTCATCATGTACAGTAAAATGTTTAAACAGAGTAAAGAAGTTACAAGATAGGATACAACCTCTGGCAAAAAATAAGTTCTTACCGAACTGAAAAACTATTTTCCTCCTACCTCTAATCATGAAAAGGATTTTTGTATCAAAAAGTTCAATGCAGAGTTTAATTGATATCATTGATTAAGAGAAATAGGCCATCCAAAACAACCTAAGCCTGTGTGAAAAAATAATTGCAACCTAAGCCTACTAATAGGTTGTCTTGAGCATTCGTAATAACTGGCAGTGAGTCTCTCACATTGCTGCGAAGAACTGTTGGCCCACTCTTGTTTGCAGATTTTTTTCTGTTCAGTCAAATGGAAGGATTTTCAAACAAGAATATGCAAGCATAACAAGCATCTCCGTGAAACAGAAGCCTAGACTTTGACTGTTTTTGTTTATTTTCCTGCCTTTCCGAGGTCAACTTGCTGATGCGCATTTGATCATTGACCTGCTGCACAAACCCACGTGGAATTGAACGTAAAGTAAAAAATTCATAGGTGGACATTTTTCTTCAGGATTCCCAGGTGAAAGGGCAGAATTCATGGTCCCAAATACATCAAGTTCTCCAGGTACTGAAGTGGCAAAGGAGCGCCACAACATCACATGTTGAATGTAGACATGAAGATCTTTTTCTGAAATCCTGTCTCGGTTTTACACCAGATGTAACAGGATGAGCACCTTCCAAAAAGTTCTACTTTTGTCTCATGGACACTATAAGGCAAGGCAAATTTATTTGTATAACCCCTTTCAGCAACAAGGCAATCCAAGGTGCTTTGGGTGAATTTGGGAAAAAATAAAAGCAACAATAGAACAACAATAAAAAAACAGAAACCCACAACATTGAAAACATATTGAACATTTTAAAAATGCTACAAATATGGCATCCAGTTATTATTAATAAATTAATCAAAGGCAGCTCTAAAGGGAATGGTTTTAGTTTTGATCTAAAGGAACTCAGTGTTTCAGCATATTTGCAGTCGTCTGGAAGTTTGTTCCAGACAAGAGCAACACAGAAACTAGAATGTGCTTCTCCATGTTTGGTTCCAATTCCAGCCTCGTTAGGTATAGTGATACCCCCATTAGTGAGCCTTAACCTTAGACTTATAAATGTGATACTCCCAATCCAGTTTTCTGAACTGAAGAAGCCTGAGAGCCGAAACGTATTCAAGACAACAAGTCCAGTTGTCTTCATTTAAACTCTCAAGAATATCATGTCCTGGATGAATCTACACCAACAGATCTTCAACATACTATGGTGCTAAGCTATTCAATGATTAATAAACTAGTAAAAGTATTTAGAAGTCTATTCTCTGAGCTACAGGGAGCCAGTGTAAGGACTTCAGAACTGGGCTGATGTGCTCTACTTTCCTGGTTCTAGTGAGGAACACGAGCAGCAGCGTTCTGGATCAGCTGCAGCTGTCTGACTTTTTAGGCAGACCTGTAAGGATGCTGTTGCAGTAATCAATCTGACTAAAGATAAACGCATGGATGAGTTTTTCGAGGTCCTGTTGAAACATCAGTCCTTTAATCCTAGAAATGGTAGACCTTGTTAATGGTTTTATGTGACCTTTGAGGTTCAGATCTGAGTCCATTACTACACCCAGATTTCACGCCTGATCAGTAGTTTCTAGCAGTATTAACTGAAGCTGTTTACTGAGTCTTAATAGTTTCTCTTTAGGTCCAAAACTAATTACTTCCGGGGGTTTTTCTATTCAGCTGGAGAAAGTTATGGCACATCCATCCATTGATTTGCTAGATGCATTTACTTAAGGGTTAGATGGGTTCACAGTCACCTGGTGACATTGTAATGTGAAGCTGAGTGTCATCTGCCTAGTTATGGTGGCTAACCGTATTGGTTCTTATAATCTGGGCTAGTAGGAGCATGTAGATATTAAATAAGAGGGGTCCCAGGATGGAGCCCTGGGGCACCCCACATGTGATTTCTGTTCGTTCTGATGAAAAGTTGCCTAATGACATAGAAGTCCCTGTTCTTTAGGTAAGACTCAAACCAGCCAAGTAGTGTACCAGAGAGTCCGACCCAGCTCTCCAGTCGTTCCAATTTTAAATCATGATCAACAGTGTCAAATGCTGCACTGAGGTCCAACAGAACCAGCACCGTGGTTCTACCACAGTCTGTATTTATGCGGATGTCCCTGAAAACTTTGACGATGGCAGTTTCAGTGCTGTGGTGACCATGGAAACCAGACTGAAAAACATCAGTGGTTAGTCATTGTTAGGAAGCTATTTAACTGTTGAAACAGCTTTTTCAATAATCTTACTGATGAATGAAAGATTAGAGACTGGCCTGTAGTTCTGTATTGAAGGAGCATCGGTCAAGATGAAAAAAAGAAACTCACTAGTGACGCGGTCGGGGCTGCGAGTAACTGCAGCCATCAGCCAAGCCGGAACTGGAGCGTGCACAAACTCTTCACAAAAATAAACAATAAAATAAAAATCTTCAGTGACGTACTGCCAGATCACTGCGGAAATACAAGTATTATGAGAACAAGCAGCATGTCAAGCTACAAAGTAACAAGGCTTACTTCACCATCTTCTTCCTGTTTTAAAGCGGCCGAGAACGCGCAAGGAGTGTCATAGGAAAGCGTGGGAATTTCGGGCCCGAACTGCAGAGCATTTTGCACCACGACAAAATGGAACAATACATGGGTGGGCTCATTCTTTTTGGTTTATAACGCTTCATCACCCGATAGCATTAATAAACTGGACATGCATGTTTATTTGTTTAATTTTTTTAGAAATCTTGCCCTATGCTCCTTTAACGAGTTGTCCAGACTGTTCTGTAGCACTGTGGGGGTTGATATACCTCCTCAATACCACAGTTAGGCCTGGGAAAATGAGTGTGGATTTGCAGACCAGACTGGTGATCCAAGTCTTGAATAAAGGAGAGTGGAGATTGTGCTCCAACTATGGATGGATCTGACCTCTAAGCCTCCCTTGGAGAGAAGACTCGGGTGATTGTTGAACCTTATTCAAAATAATTTAACTTAGTATTTATTTTGATTTTGCTTTTTTATAATTAAGTACCAAACTTATTTATTTAAGGGTTCAATTTGTTCACATTCTGTTGAAATAAAAAGTTAAAAAAAATGCTTTTTTAAATGCTTTTAAAGAATAACAAAGACATTGTTCACCAACTTAAAGGGATTTAGTAAAATAAAGATTGCATTTAGGTTCGCAGACAAACTGAGTTACAACATTACTGCAACTGCTTTGTTATAGGAAAGAAATTCAATATGTTCACTTGTTTTAATGGATGTTAAGCTTTTGAAAGTATGTCTTGGATTGCATGAGATATACATTAGTAAAATATCTACGCTGCTCTTGACTTAGTATTTTCTTGTCACCCATATTCAGGTCAAATAAATAAACAATGTTGGGCAGCTGCCTGTGGAGCTGGACAAAGAGAAAATATTGTTTTCTGTCCGGACAGAACAAAAAAGGAAGATTTATGTACCTGGACGCTGTCTCCACTGATGCTTTGTTGAAGAGTGGGGTGTGTGGGGGGTTTGGCCCTTAATATAATTTGAAACAGAGACAGAGGGAAGAAAGCTGGAGTGTAACAAGACGGAGAGGCTCCAGATTAATGGTGGACTGCATGCGAGGTTGATTGGATGAGAGCAATTTAACAAGCAGCTGCGAAGACTAGAAGATCAGCCAGTGTGGCAGATATGGTAGAGCTTGGTGCAGGCCTGCGAGGAAGTGGAACATAATGACATGCGTCGGATTGGCTGCACTTTGACTTCAAACGGCCTACAAGAGACTAAATACAAGCTTGGATTCAGCTGCAGATACAAACAAGCGTGGGACTGCTCTGATTTCAGTGTTTATATACAAGGCCGGGAGGGTGAAAGCTCATTCTGATCAACTTTAATTTTTTGTGTGTGTGTAAAGGCATATAAACTCAGCAGAAAAAGAAACGTCCTCTGACTTTCAACTGTTTTTACTTTCATTAAACTTAATGTGTGTAAATATTTGTATGAACACTAAAAGAGTCAACACCATAAGACATAAACTAAAAAATTTTCACAGACTTGTGACTAACAGAAATAGAATAATGTGTCCTTGAATGAAGGGAGGCTCAAAATCAAAAGTACCAGTCAGTATCTGGTGTGGCCACCAGCTGCTTGAAGTACTGCAGTGCATCTCCTCCTCATGGACTGGGGAATGGCCTTAGCCCTCACCCTGCGATCCAACAGGTCCCAGACGTGCTCAATGGGATTGAGATCCGGGCTCTTCGCTGGCCATGGCAGAACACTGACATTGCTGTCATGCAGAAACTAACACACAGAACGAGCAGTATGGCTGGTGGCATTGTCCTGCTGGAGGATCATGTCCGGATGAGCATGCATAAAGGGTACCACATGAGGGAGGAGGATGTCTTCCCTGTACCGCCAGGCATCGAGATTGCCTGCAATGACAACAAGCTCAGGCCGATGGTGATGTGATATACCGCCCCAGACCATGACGGACCCCCCACCTCCAAATCAATCCCGTTCCAGGGTACAGGCCTCGGTGTAACGCTCATTCCTTCAACGATAAACACGAATCCGTCCATCACCCCTGGTGAGACAAAACTGTGACTCATCAGTGCAGAGCACTTTTTGCCACTCCTGTCTGGTCCAGCGAAGGTGGGTTTGTGCCCATAGGCGGCGTTGTTGCTGGTGATGTCTGGTAAGGACCTGCCTTACAACAGGCCTACAAGCCCTCAGTCCAGCCTTTCTTAGCCTATTACGGACAGTCTGAGCTCTGATAGAGGGATTGTGTTCCTGGTGTGACTGAGGCAGTTGTTGTGGCCATCCTGTACCTGTCACGCAGGTGTGATATTCGGATGTACCGATCCTGTGCAGGTGTTGTTACACGTGGTCTTCCACTGCGAGGATGATCAGCTGTCCTTCCTGTCTCCCTGTAGCGCTGTCTTAGGCATCTCACAGTGCGGACGTGGCAATTTATTGCCCTAGCCACATCAGCAGTCCTCATGCCTCCCTGCAGCATGCCTAATGCACGTTCACGCAGATGAGCAGTGACCCTGGGCATCTTTCTTTGGGTGTTTTTCACAGTCGGTAGACAAGTCTCTTGAGTGTCCTGCGTTTTTAGAACTGTGTCCTTAAATGCCTACTTTCTGTAAGCTGTTGAGGTCTTAACGACCATTCCACAGGTGCATGTTAATTAATTGATTATGGTTAATTGAACATGCATGGAAAACATTGTTTAAACCCTTTACAATGAAGATCTGTAAAGTTATTTGGATTTTTACAACATTATTGTTGAAATACACAGTCCTGAAAAAGGGACGTTTCTTTTTTTGCTGAGTTTAGTTGTGCATACAATGGGGCAAAAAAGTCAGCCACCAATTGTGCAAGTTCTCTCACTTAAAAAGATAAAAGAGGCCTGTAATTTCCATTATAGGTATACCTCAACTATGAGAGACAAAATGAGAAAAAGAAATACAGGAAATGACATTGTATGATTTTTAAAGAATTTATTTGTATAAGGTTGCAGAAAATAAGTATTTGGCCATAAACTAAAGTTCACCTTAAACCTTTCTAAAATAACCTTGGTTGGCACTGACAGAGGTCAATCTGACGCAATCTGCTGGGATTCCTTAAATAGGAAACTTTTTAACTGATTGGAATGTTTGTATAAATGTATTGAAATGACTTCTTGTTAAGTGCCTTGATATGACATCTGTTGTGAATTGGCACTGTATAAATAAACTGAATTGAAATAAACTGAAACATTTCCTGTAGGTCTTCACCAGGTTTGCACACACTGTTGCTGGTACTTTGGCCCATTCCTCCATGCAGATCTCCTCTAGAGCAGTGATGTTTTGGGGCTGTTGCTGGGCAACATGGACTTTCAACTTCCTCCAAAGATTTTCTATGGGGTTAGGGACTGGCTAGGCTACTCCAGGACCTTGAAATGCTTCTTATGAAGCCACTTCTTCGTTACCCGGGCGATGTGTTTGGGATCATTGTCATGCTGACAGACCCAGCCATGTTTAATCTTTAGTGCCCTTGCTGATGGAAGGAGGTTATCTCGCAAAAACGTAGGATACATGGCCCCATTTATTATTTCCTTTAAACAGATCAGTTGTCCTGGTCCCTTTGCAGAAAAACAGCCCCAAAGTATGTATGGTATTCTTTGGATGCAACTCAGCATTCTTTCTCTACCAAACACGACTAGTAGAGTTTTTACCAAATAGTTCTAATTTGGTTTCATCTGACCATATGACATTCTCCCAGTCCTCTTCTGGATTATCCAGATGCTCTCAAGCAAACTTCAGACGGGCCTGGACATGTACTGGCTTAAGCAGGGGGACATGTCTGGCACTGCAGGATTTGAGTCCCTGCCAGTGTAGTGTGTTACTGATGGTAGCCTTTGTTACTTTGGTCTCAGCTCTCTGCAGGTCATTCACTTGGTCCCCCCATGTGGTTCTGGGATTTTAGGTCACCGTTCTTTTGATCATTTTGACCCCACGGGGAAGGTTCTTGCGTGGAGCCCCAGATCGAGAGGGGAAAATCTGTGGTCTAGTATGCCTTCCATCTTCTAATAATTGCTCCCACAGTTGATTTCTTCACACCAAGCTGCTTAACCATTACAGATTCAGTCTTCCCAGTCTGGTGCAGGTCTACAATTTTGTTTCTGTTGTCTTTTGACAGCTGTTTGGCCTTGGCCATAGTGGAGTTTAGAGTGTGACTGTTTGAGGTTGTGGACAGGTGTCTTTAATACTGATAACGACTTCAAACATTAATACATTAATTTTTGGGTGGCGGTGTTGGGGGTCTTAGCCAAATCTGGGAGTATCAGGAATTGGCAGCAACATTGATGATGAAAAATTTTGACTTTTTCTGCAAAGCTGTTTAAAAGTTATCAAAGATTCATTTTTTTCCCAACCCATAAACAGAGGTTTATGGTAAATACATATTACTAATACAAATCGAATTACAATCTTAATGTAATTAAAAATGAGTCAAAGGCAAAAAAACGTACAGATGGCACAAATATAATCAATACCTTGAATTACCTTGTTGAAAGTGTGCTGTACAAATAAAATTGCCTTGCCTTATTATTGATTTAGATTAAAAGGAAATAATTGAAAAGAAATCTCGCCAAATTGTAGAATCTGATCAGATTTCATTTTATTTCAATAAACACATGCAAAGTTATGCATAAATCCATCCATTGTCTATACCCACTTATCCTTGCAGGGTTGTAGGGAGGGTAGTGCCCATCTCCAGAGGTCATAGGACGAGAGGTGGAGTACACCCTGGACAGGTCACCAGCACATGTCACCAGCACATCACAAGACAACACTAGTCAAACAACCATGCACACACTCACACCTAAGCAAAATAATGTCCAACCCTAACCCTGGATGAACAGCCAATCAGTGCCAAGAAAAATAATTCCTGGATTGGCTGCTTTGCAAATGCCAGTTAATAGCAAGTCTAGTTGTTTTGCTGCTGAACTAAGCCATCTCGAACAAAAATTGTCTGTTTACATCCACAACGGTTCAATTAAAAAGGGAGATCACATTTCTCCTGTTTTAGCTTCCCTTCATTGGCTCCCTGTTAAATCCAGAATAGAATTTAAGATCCTTCTTCTTACATACAAAGCCCATAATAATCAATCTCCATCATACATCAGAGATCTAATTGTTTCATATGTTCCTAACAGAGCCCTTCGCTCTCAGACTGCAGGTTTACTTGTAATTCCTAGGATTTCTAAAAGTAGAATGGGAGGCAGATCTTAGTTCTCAGGCTCCTCTCCTGTGGAACCAGCTCCCAGCTTTAGTCCGTGATGCAGACACTCTGTTTACTTTTAAGGCCAGGCTTAAAACTTTCCTTTTTGATAAAGCTTATAGTTAGAGTGGCTTAGGTCATCCTGAGCTATCTCTGTAGTTATGCTGCTATAGGCTTAGACTGCTGGAGGACAGACTTACCAATTTTCTTCACTCTGCTACTTCCTTTTCTCCTACTACTCTCCAGTTGTATTACAGTACATTCTGTTATTTCGACTGTTAACTTTGTTTTCTCTCAGTGTTTTTCTCTCCATAGAAGATATACCTGGTCTGGTATCCTGCTTGGCTGCAATGCCCTGTTGGACAGGGGGCATCGACTGGGATGATCCCCCCAGTAACTGAACATCCACTGTATCCTGTTATTAACTTTTTACTTTCTGTAACATAGAAAGTTCTCTTATATCAGATCTTCTGTTCCTTCTGTGTTTCTGCTCTGTCTTCTCAAACCCCCAGACGGTCGTAGCAGATGGCCGCTCCTACTGAGCCTGGTTCTGTTGGAGGTTTCTTCCTGTTAAAGGGGAGTTTTTCCTCTCCACCGTCGCTACATGCTTGCTCAGTATGAGGGATTGCTGAAGGATTGCTGTGGTTGGAAAGTCTGCATCAACGGGGCCCAACCTCGCGCCAATGACTGACGCAATCTGCTGGGATTCCTTAAATAGGAAACTTTTTAACTGATTGGAATGTTTGTATAAATGTATTGAAATGACTTCTTGTTAAGTGCCTTGAGATGACATCTGTTGTGAATTGGCGCTATATAAATAAACTGAATTGAATTGAATTGAATTAATGACCTCCAATAAAATAGCTAGTCCACAGCAAGTCTTACATACACAATTTAACATGATCTGCCAATGAAAACCTCCATAATTTCCTCCCTTGCTTGAATTCTGACAAAGTTTTTATCTTGATACCGTTTGCATACTCATATTAGCCTAAAAATAACAGTGCTCTTCTTGTTTGTGAAGTTTCTTGGAGGCAGGCAAGCAACAAATTGGTGCATTACCGCCACCTATTAGTATGAGTGTGGACCAGAATGTCACTGAAGGTTGCACTTGCCTCTGCAAGACTGGTGATGTATTAGCATTGTCCCTGCTTGTACTAGGTTTGTTCTTGTTCTTTTATTAGGACAAGCTATAAACGTGCATTTTGGCAGACAACCCAGTTCCTTCTTTACTGCCTCCCAAAGTCTAGATTAAGAGCCTACAGCACCCCCTGCTGGCTATTTTGGGTCAATACATTGCATGGTTGCAACTTAATGTACACAGGCATTGTAATCTGTCTTGGGTGGGCATGATACCTAAAAGGCTGGGCCCGTTCCCCTCATTGGCCCCGGGCCTGATGCATACCTTTAAACCTTTGATCACCACTGTTTATAGTTCTTCTACATTTATTTAGGTCGCCCTTTTTTTTGTTTTGTTATTTTGTTTGGTTTTTTTCAGTGGAATATCATGGAAAACCTCAAGGCTAAAAGGTCTGCACACTTACCGCTTACTTTAGGATTCAGGGTCATCAATAGAAAGTCTTTCACTGCATCTTACTGTTTGGTTTACAACATCTGGAGCCCACTTTTTTCATTTGCATTAATTAAAAAAAGTAAAAAAAACTTCTTTAAACCCGGAAAAAAATAAACCTACAGAGTTGTCTTTTTCATTCAGACTAATGGTGTCAAAAAATGCATATTTAAGTAGTTTTTGAACTACTTACAAAAGGAATATATCAGCAAGAAATTCCAGTTTATTCTGTGAAAGCTCCAATTCACAATTAGCCCAGAGCATACTCCAAACGCCCCTAAACATGTGTACAACTGTTACAAGCCCCATAAGACACGGCACCGTAAAGCCTTCTCCCATCCGTCCAGACAGATGTCAAAGCTCCACCCAACAAAGCTGACGGCCTCCCTTCTGCCCTGGAAAAAGCTCTTAGCTTGCCTCATAATCATTCTGCTGGCCCTGTTAAGAAGGCAGAGACGTTCTCCTTCCCTTTCTCTTTCTTTCTTTGCTCCATTACTCAGACAGAGCCAAAGACGGAGAAGAGAGGCTCCCCGGGCTGCAACGCCACATAGCTGCCACAGTGTTGGAAGAGGCATGCATGTAAACAATCAGACAGACTCAAACTGGGTTTTAATGCTCAACATCTCTTCACTGTGACACATGCATAGAGCAATTGAGATGCTGATTCTTTTACAAGAAAACTGCTTGAAGCTTTTTCAGTTAAATAAAAACTGTTGACGCTTTGGCGTCTGCATTTGCTTAAAAGCATGAAAACCAGAAGAGCTGGCAGGGCTCTAACAGGACGTAGTAATGACTTGGAATTTCAGTCATTACTGCTGGAGAGAGGGGGATGCTTCCTCACAATTTAGATGAGTGAATCACGAGTTCTTAAGTGCAAGAAGCAATCTAGATAAAATGTTAACCGGTGGGGAACGGGGATGCACGTCGTGTCCTTGTGATCAAGAATCAGGTAAAAATAGCCATGGTTTAAAAAGTTAAACCCTTTGTATGATAGCATAGGATGACATTAGAAGCAATCTAATTCTAATACATTAGGCAGTTAATTGCATGAAGTGAAAAACGTGAGAGTTTAAAATAAAAATGTTAAGTGGGACTGTAAAAGAAATTTCAAATTTCAGCCTAACATGGCGTGAAGTAACATTTACAACCTACTGCAAGCCAAGCAGCAATTACAACACAACACCAATGTAGGCATGACATTTTCATTAATGGAGGTGTTTGCAGGGTGATCAGGAAGGTTCATGCTTATTGTGTAATGGAATGGCAGATTTACATAGGATGGGTGTACTTCATTGTGCATGGTACAAGAGATTTATAGGATTAAATGTGATTATTAAGCCAGTCAGTCCATATGGTGGGTTTTACTATACAGGTAGCTTGTTTTTTTTTATCCATAAATTCTTGATAATTAGTCACTAGAGGGAGCTAAATATCAGTCTTATCAGGTTAAAGGAGTTAACAGACACAAATCCCTATTTAAAAAAAGAAAGATGGGACTCTCCTTAATAAAATCCATCCATGATTAGGTTGCGATTCAAGAACTTGAATTCCTGATGAGCTTTATCCTTTTTAAGCTAATTTTTAAAAAGCTATAAATACAAAATTCACTAGACAATTGTGGCAGATATTTCTACAGCAAATTGGCTTTAAATATAAACCCTCAAATACTAAATACTGTAAGAAAGAAGGGTAGATGGCTCGATACAACTTTTCAGCACAGGGAATTAATTCTTAAAAATGCATAAAAGTTTTCCATAATCTGCTTTCATACTTATCCAGACCTGAAAAAAAAAGCTGAATCCAATTCCATTGTTTTGCAGACCCCTGGCATATGAAACCCTGACAGTTCCAGCTCAGTCTGGGGGATTCCAAGGTGTTCCCAAGCTTGGCTGGAGGGATTTAGGGTCTCTGTGAGTGAGTTCTGGGTGTGGCCTGTGGTCTCCTTCCAGTGGAGCATGCCTATGTACTAGGGCTGGACGTTATAGAAAAAGAGCATATCGATAAGATTTTTAATAAAAAGTCATATTGATCGATATCGATAATTAACAATAACTATAACAAATGTAGAAAGTATATTTTGTGCAGTATATAAGTGCAGCTCTGACCAATGTATGCTATTCTTTAATGAACTAGTATCAATAAAGCCAATCACAAAAAATAAATTCAATTGAACCCGTATTTCAAAAACCTTTTTTATTTTTATCATAATTTAAAGTTTGTAGGAAACACGAGACCTGAGTGACATTGAGGGAAAAAATGACAAACAACAAAAAGACTAACTTTATTAACCATTATGTTATTGAGTGAAAAAATATTGTAATTATGTTAATTTAAATTGTAGACTTATCTTGATGCTTTTACATTTCTTTTAGAAGTTTTATAACACTTTATTGTACTAATGGCTCATACATCTGGTTTAGTTTGTATGCAAAAACCTTGCCAATAAAGCTGATTATGATTCAGTAGCTACAGCTGCTGGAGCAACAGCTAACAAGCTACTCACCGGTGGCGTCCTGCTTAGGTCATGTCATGACAAAGTTTCTGACAATAGTATTTCCTGTGTTTTATTTTTTCACTATTGTTACATTCAGTGTTGATGTGCGTCCCATATTAATTCAAAATGACTTTAATGAGGTAATAAGCTACCCAATAGGCTTTGATGAATAAAAAAGATAAACTCTTTCATATCGAACTTTTAATCTACACTTTTTTTTTTTACATTGCACTGCACGTCAATTTATAGACGTCGATTTTATAGATATAGTTATTGAATTATCGTCCAGCCCTACTTTGTACCAAAGGCAGGAATCCTGAACCCCATCGGCTGACTTCTTTTTATTCTGAACTTGACCCAGGACGACATAACACATATTTCTAAGGCAAAACCCAGTCACCCTGTGGAAGAGCCAATATCCACCACTTGCTTGAGGAATCATTTCTTCTGTCCTGATCCATGTCTAATGACCTAAGGGGAAGCAGTATTCCCAGAATCACAATCTAGAATTTATCAAAGTGTTTTCTATTTAAGTAACTAAATATAATTAGGTTAATTATTAATCAGATTAATAAGATTCCAGCATAAACGCACCATTCCTGGTAGAAAAAGAGAAAAAAGTAACTTTTTTTGTGTTCTTTTGCATTTTTTGAGGTAACCAGGTATAGACGGCCTGTTTTAAAATTATGCTTTTGCCTTAGAAGCACTTCCAATACAGAATATTGGTAATTATAGTTTATGCATAAGCTACTTAAAAGCATCTAGCAGCAGTCTGGCCTACAGACATTTAGAGCGGAGAAGCTGGGAATGCCACACAGCGCTGCACGGCCAGGAGGAAGAGAGCCGAGGTGGTAAACTGGCACTGGAGGTGTGTAAACTGAGGAAAGGCAAACAGGCAACAACAAACAACAGCTCCATCCAGTGGTCAGCAGGAGAATCATTTGAAATTATGGTTCTTTTTTTAATCAAGCCAAATGTGAGACTTTGGTGTAGGAATGTGTTTTAAAGTGTAAAGAGAAAAAAAATCTGTTTATTTCCTTGCAACAACTACTGAAAGGTGTAAGGTAGGTGAAGATACGCTAAAAGTGGTTTAAATAAATTCATTCATGTTTGTATTGGATCTTTTTCTCTTTACACAAATTATTCTTCCTAACTACAGTTGGGAAACTAAACCAGTGGCACTAAAACCCAATCATTTTATGTAAAAAAAAAAATACTATAAAATCTACTTTAACATAATTCAGCATAAAATCTAAACATATAAAGCTTATTTACTTCCTACAGCTTAAATTCTGTGACCACTACGATACCCAAGTATGTCATTAGTGATAAAGTTTGAGAATATTGCGTCAGGGAGGCCAGATACAAATGCGAGTCTCTTTTCAGATTCTCTTAACTACAAAACAAAAACCTTCAACACTTCACTATGACATCATCCCACCTGTGAAGTATGGCGTTGGGAGCATCATGTTGTAGGGATGTTTTGCTGAAGAAGGAACTCCTGCACTTCATAAAATGAGAAGTGGTTCTCAAACAGTTTACCTGGATAAATAAAGGTTAAATAAATAAAATGACATAAGAACATTATGCGGAAATATTGAAGCAACATCTAAAGACATTAGCCAGGTGTTAATAGGGGCGTAATTTTACCGGACCTTCATCTCTCGGGGTAAATCAGTTGGCTCGGTCCTCTCAGCCATTGTGTCCTCACAAAATTGACCCTTTAAGGAATTTAATACAGTAGCAGAGAATAACAAGAGATTGACATGGAAGAAGCAGGGATGGTTGCCATGGTGTTATAAACTGCTTCGCCAGCAATTCTTCCAATTTTATTAATGCCGGTTGTTTGGAGAAGTCTGCTGATATAATTTCCTACGGAGTTACAACCAATCAGCACAAGATAACCATAGCTTCCACCCAAAAGACTCTACTGGGCCATTTGCAAGAACACATCCCAAGGCCGGGACTCGGTTGGTTTCTGATATGGCTCCGAAAACGGCCCTATTGGGTAGGCCCAGTGATGTGGAGACATATGGTGATAAATTTCTGATTGTGATAAGACTCACATGGACAACGAGCATCAGCCAAAGTGGTTCTGAAGTGGCTTCAGGACAACAAGGTCAATGTTGTGGCGTGGCTGTCATAAAGCCCCCGGATCTTATTCCTATAATTTGCGGGCAGTTGTGAAAAAGCATGTGTGAGTGAGGCCGTCTACAAACCTGACCCAGTTCCATTAGTTCTGTCAGGAGGAACGGACCTGAACTCCAGCAAACTATTGTTAGAAGCTTGTGAAAGGAAACCCAAAAGGTTTGAACCAGGTCATACAGTTCAAAGGCAATGCTTCCAAATACTGAGGAAATGTAAGCTTCTGATTTTGAAGATGATAATAAATCAATCTCTGACAGATTCTCTCATTATTGTGGCTTTTAGCAAATAGAAATAATTTTAGTGATTCCAACTCACCCAAAAGAGGAGCAATTCGGTCTAAATCAACTTAAGAAAGTGAGAAAAACGTGGAGGTCAATTTATTCAGTGTATGTAAACATCTGATTCCAACTGTATGCACAACACTGTGTTAGTCTATCACATAAACTCCCTGTATAATACCTCGAACTGCATGTTTATAATGTGGCATAACTTCTGCAAGGCAGAACATATTTAGGCTTTAAAGCAGGTGCAGTAAGCAGAGATTTAATGTCTAAAGAAAGTTGTGCTGAAACAAAAACGACAAACCAGGGATAAGATGTTGGTTTTTATTAGTTCAGTTTTCAAATTTAAGTTTTCACTTGAGATTCGTTAGAAAACATCAGTACTGCAGCCTGTATCACAAAGAACCTGCGGCACGGAAACAGGAAAGTCAGAACAAAAATGACTCCGTAAGGTAGGTCTTTTAAGAGATGTGTTAACACAGTTGATGGCAAATATTTACAGCAACAGTTTGATCTCATGGTAGCAACATGCTTGGGATCTCTGAGACGACAGGCTTAGTAAAGCCAGATGTAACTAGAGATGACAAGACGAGGCAGTCAATTTCTCAAAACCTTGTACCAGATCGATTTAAAATAAATTCAACTCACAAGGTGAAAGACGAGCGTAGGAGAAGGGAGAAAATGAATTTTCTGACCCTTCATCTCTCAGCGGATGTCGAGCTAAACCCCAGCTAATGTTCCTCCATTTGAGCCAAGAATACAGAGCGAAAAAACCGGTCATGGCATCGACACGATGAGATTACTCCAGAAATAAATTAGAGAAGAAAAGTTGTGTATTAGTGTGCATTTATAATAATAAAAAAGAAGTACCTGATTTTCTCTCTGTGATCCTCGCTATAATGCCTTTGCATAACTTATAGAAAACTTGTCACACTCTTTTGAAAACTCAGTCATTCATTAAATCACAATCCTGAAAACCATCAAAGACCACCGGTAAAGAATTCCACCCTGCGGAATCCGTATACCTTCAAGTCAAAACATGGTGGAGATTTCATACAAATAAAAAGGACACTTAAACCTGTTTATATACACAATCACTTCTGTACAGTTTTCACTTCCAGACTTCCACTTACAGAACAAATGTAAATCTGATCAGATTCAGTGATTAAAACTTAAGTAAATCTAAAGCTTACTTTTAGCACTTGGTTATGTTCGACTGCCCTTGCATTCAAAGAATCGGTCTGTCATACAGGATCCGGATTTAAGGCATCAACTCTGGATCTTGATTGGAGTGAGGCTGAGCTTTGCAAAAATATTCAGAAATATTCATTAGTTTCACATTTTATCACAGATTTTAGGGCATTATATTGGAATTTCATATGACAGACTAAAACAAGATGATGCCTAACCGTGAAGCGGGACGTGGTTTTCAAAACGCTTTTTAGAAATAAAAATCTGAAACGTGCGGAGTACATTTGCAGTCAACTCCCAATACGCTGTTGTCCTTTTGGCACCTCCCTCCACAGCAGCCTTACTCCCACTCCACAGCTGAGTGCACACGGACGTGGCAAATGTTTTTCAACGTGGCCACCTGCTCTGATCAGGTGGCGTTCTGGTCAGGTGTTTGACATTTGAAGGATTAGCTTATGAAAGGATATTGAATATCTCGACAAGCGATGTTCGATGCATCAACTAATAGCGGTACAGCTGCAAAGCTCCAAAGACATGGACGTCCACCTGAACTCACAGGCCAAGCCAGGAGTGCTTACTTTGGAGGAGCTGCAGAGATAAACCGCTCGTTTTCTTTCCACTCCACAATTACGACCTGATTTGTGTAGGTTTATCAAATCAATTTAAGTCAATTTGTATAAACACATTTCAGCAACAAGGCCGTTCAAAGTGTTTAACGTGATAAAAACAGAGCACAATAAAGAAATCATTTCAGAGGCAAAGTAAAGAGAAGTAATAAAAAATTGTAATCCAGACTAGAATGAATCTACGGTTCGATTTTAATCACAGACGACTCTAAACATATGGCTTTATGTTTAAACGTGTCTGAATATGAAAAAGTTCACAGGGTATGAATATTTTTGCAAGGTGCTGCACTTGACGTAAAAAAAGAAAAAAAAAAAAAAAGTAAAATGCTATGGAATAAAACCTCCCCCAGATAAAACACCAGAAACTGAAAATTCAACCATGTTAAATTTAGTAGTGTTGCACTGCTAAAGAATCATGATTATGTTATCAAGTGATTTCATTTACAACTCAAAGCAACACAAAACAGCTTCACAATTAAAGGAAATGTTATTCTGGATTAGCCTACAGGCGTTGGGACAGACGAGAGGAAAACGGCCCTTAATCCTCATCGAAGTCAAACCCCAGGAAAGACGAGTTCACTTCTTTCTGCCTGCTTTCATTCAACATAAAGCTTATTCTTGGCCCGCATCTCGAGTCCGAACGCAGCGTTCTCCTGGGCCTAAAGTCAGATGAGCCCCTGGGCTCTCATACTGTGGAACGTGTTCCAAGGCCCTGGCAGATTGGCGGTTTAGACAGTGGGTTGGTGGTCTGGAAACAGGGTCATTTGGGTACTTTGGAGGGGGTATCAGTCTCTGTGAGTTGGCGATCTTCACTCCACGCCTCCCTGGTGCTCTTCAGGGCCTGTGTGCGCTGTTGGTCCACAACCACGTAGTCAACACGCTCGTCTGACGCAGAAATGCCAGTTCCGTTGTTTTTCATCTAAGAAAAAATACCAAACAAAGCAGTCCAAAAATAAACATTTAAGCTTTAAAAAAATAAATTGCTCTTAACGTTGAGAGTCGGGGGGGGGGGGGGGGGGGGTACTCCTACCTTCCGAGGTGGGGTAGACTTGCCAGATTCAAGATCCAAATCCAAGTACTCCACCTGTTTATCTCCCTTGGGCTTCGACATCGGGCTGCTCCCACCATCCACAGGCATGGGCGCTGCCATCTTCATTATCTGCATGAGCCACGACAAGTTTGTTTTTTCCCGCCAAGACAAAGTAAAATACAACACAGCTCAGATCAATGTGTTGTCACAATAACCAAAACTCTTTAGGATTTATCATTTCATTTAACAAAACGTTTAAGGGGGCATAGCCGGTGCAATTTAGCTATTTAAGCATCAAAGTTGCCAATTCTTTCACTTTTAAGGGGTTCTGATGTATCATAACAGTAACTTGTCAAATATTTTTTTGAGACTTTCACATTACTCTACTCTTAACGTTAACCCACCATCCTTGAACACCCAGGAGGAACATGGGAGGCCTTCGCAGAATGTTGCAAGATTTTAAGGGGCCAGATTAAAAATTCCAGTACCAGCTACCCGAACCTCAGCCTACAACCGAATCATGGTCATACTACTATGGTTGCAATACAGGTAAATTAGTGCTTTGTGTTGAGGCGTAAATCTCAAAAAACAGCTAGAAGTGTAAAATCAAACCTTGGTTATAATGTCATTGTATTCAATATCACAAACTTGAACGGAAATTACATTACCAGAGCGATGCAGCAAAAAGTCTTTGGGCCAGAAATAAAATTGATTGATTTTTAGGAGGGATGTAACAGTACATGTATTCTGATTTTTCGGTACGGCCTTTTCGGTTAGTCGAATACAGCCGTTTTCTACCTGAACACATGCAGAATGTTGATGTGCGAAGCTCAGAGAGCAGGGCAATGTTCTGCAGCGCAACTTTAAAAAGTGACACCAAAACAAAACAGAAATAACTCCCAGCTATCACTAAACTCCGCTATTTGGGAACATAAATGGTTTCTCATGCAGCTACCGTAGAACTTTGTCAGCAAACGCATCGTTCAACAGCCATAAGGTCCATAACTCACTCTCCACTGAACTGAATGATTCATCTGAAACAATGTCAAGCTGAATGTATTTTCCTAGATTAAATTGTACCGAAAACGTACCAAACCGTGACGTTTGTGTACAGCTAGAACAATTATTAGTCATCAAGATGCTTAAGCTCGTGCTGAGGACATTGTGATGAAGGGAAAATAAACAAAAAGTCAGCAAAATGTGGATTTTCAGAACAGATCGCCTCATCACTAAATTCAGGAACAGTATCAGATTTCCTGCAATCATGTAGCCTTAACCTCAGCGCTCCATAAATGTGACACTGATGTTTAACCATCAGTGATTAGTTTCTGGAAACCAAAAAGAAAGATGATGACACTAAATAATACATTTCCAACATTAATACATTCTTTAGGGTTTTGAATGAGTATGAACTACTATGAAATCAGCAGATTGACTACGTTAAAAAGGAAAATTTCAAAGTTAGCAGCAATCCTGTTTAAATCCAAAGATGTAATAAATGTGTATTACTGCAGTTCCCCCCTCATCCACTAGGGGCAGGCTCCAGAAAGGAGCAAGTTCCCATTGACTCCCATGTTAAAATGCCAACTTTACAGCAGAGATAAACATGTTAACAGCCTGGTTCAAAAATACATTTTAGGTTTAAGAGGTAAAGTTTACCGTCATGACAACTTTGAAGGGGGGTGACATTTTTTTTAGGATTTAAGCTTGAAATTATGACTAAGGGGAGTGTCCTTTTAATTGACAGGACTCAGCGGCTTCAAAAATGGGTTGAAATGAACACATTTCTTTTTTATTTTGCATATTGATTATTATTATTGATTATTAAAACTTATGGAGCAACAAGGCGTCATAATTTTATTTGACACTATTATTGAATCTGCCTAGAAGGCAGATGGGTAGCAAAGTTGCTCAACCGCGGTTTTTTTGGCTAAAAGCGCCCGCTAACCTCCGTTAGCTTCAGTTAGCTCAGTTAGCCCGTAGCTACAATGGCTCAGAGTTTGATGGGTGTCAATCATCCGCTTCAATTCAGCTCTTCAGAAACCTAAGGATGACGTCACATCTTATATAGAGTCTATGGTATTAATGTGTTGAACCGTGGGGGAGGGGCCTACCTCTACAACGATTTTAAATTTATGAGTCCTTCGAATCATAAATAAAAGATTAGTACGACTGCACAAAACCATGTTCTCCTTAAACCCACTATGATATTTTTTTTTTTTTTTACTAAACAGACCTGTGGTATTGTGGCAACTCTAAAACACATGTTGGGTCCACATGTATAGTTAATTTTGCACTTAAAGTACGGTAGAGATATTAGAAAAAGGATGTGACAAAATTTGACAAAACCTCAACTATAAGCAACTTAAAATTTAATTCTCACTCCATAAAATGTGTCATTTCCATCATAAAATACACCATTAAGATCATACAAATCCAATATAATTAATATGGGGGGGGAACAAAAAAAGAACTGTGGTATTGTGACAACTCAAACACATGATGGGTCCACAGGTAGAGTTAATTCTGCACTACTACGGAGGAGATATTAGAACTAGGATGAGACAAAACTAAAACATTTCAGCTAATAATGAAATTGGTAGAAAATATCTTAAAAACTTCACGAAATTCCACAAAACCCCTTTGTATTCTGGGTAGATCCCGAGTTGAAAGTGATATCAGCATGGCTAAATCTGTGCAGATTACTTTGTGATCTGATTGCTAAACCTGAAATCTCAACCTAAACAGGGCAGGCTATTCATGTTTAACCCATGAGCAACCCTGCTCACCTCCTCTATGGTTTCAAGTTCCTCCACCTCCCTCTTTACAGGGGTGATGGGGACTGTGCAGTAGAAGGACTCCTCTCTACGGAACGTAAGAAAGAGTGGAAGCAGCAAAGAACGAAGGGGGAGGGGGGAGAAAAGCAGATGGTTAAGACCAAAAAATGGTTGAAGCCAGAGCCGGAGGAAGCCAAGGAAGTTGGGAAACTAGAGGAGAAAGAAAATGAGTTGAGTGATGAAAGAACTGTACCAAAGCAAGAGCAAAAAAACTGTTACCAGCAAAGTAATAGCTGAAAATGGCAAAGCAAAAACCAAAACAGTAAAGTTAAGATATTGTTATGCACCTCTAGAGTCTTTCAAAAGTAGTCCTAGTCCTGAGACAATTTCATGTTTTGAAACCACAAACTCTAATCTACAGGGTGGGCCATTTATTTGGATACACCGTAATAACATGAGAATGGTAGGTGATATCAAAGTCCTGTTTGTGGCACATTAGGATATGTGAGGGGGGAAACTCCTTAAGATGGGTGGTGACCATGGTGGCCATTTAGAAGTCGGCCATCTTGGATACAACTTTTGTTTTTTCAATTGGAAGAGGGCCATGTGACACATCAAACTTATTGGTAATGTCACAAGAAAAACAATGGTGTGCTTGGTTTCAACGTAACTTTATTCTTTCATGAGTTATTTACAAGTTTCTCTTTGTTCACAGCCATTGACATGTCGAAGAGGTTAACACGTGAGGAGGGGATTGAAATCGTGTTGATGTCTGGTGAACACAGTAACCGGGTCATTGCAGCAGATTTCAATGCAAGACACCCTACAAGACCACCCATCTCCCATGCTACAGTCAGCAAACTGCTTGCTAAGTTTCGTGAAACTGGTTCAGTGTTGGATTTGTCAAAATGTGGACGCAAGAAAACTGTCACTAATGAAGAAACATCAGTGGCTGTCCTAGCTTCATTCAGCAAGAGCCCACAGCGTAGCACTCGCTTTATGTTTTATGTTCGACTAATGCCACTCTCCAGTGACGTGCGGCGAGTGCTACGCTGTGGGCTCTTGCTGAATGAAGCTAGGACAGCCACTGATGTTTCTTCATTAGTGAGAGTTTTCTTGCGTCCACATTTTGACAAATCCAACACTGAACCAGTTTCACGAAACTTAGCAAGCAGTTTGCTGACTGTAGCATGGGAGATGGGTGGTCTTGTAGGGTGTCTTGCATTGAAATCTGCTGCAATGACCCGGTTACTGTGTTCACCAGACATCAACACGATTTCAATCCCCTCCTCACGTGTTAACCTCTTCGACATGTCAATGGCTGTGAACAAAGAGAAACTTGTAAATAACTCATGAAAGAATAAAGTTACGTTGAAACCAAGCACACCATTGTTTTTCTTGTGACATTACCAATAAGTTTGATGTGTCACATGGCCCTCTTCCTATTGAAAAAACAAAAGTTGTATCCAAGATGGCCGACTTTTAAATGGCCACCATGGTCACCACCCATCTTAAGGAGTTTCCCCCCTCACATATCCTAATGTGCCACAAACAGGACTTTGATATCACCTACCATTCTCATGTTATTACGGTGTATCCATATAAATGGCCCACCCTGTATATTACTGTGAATTTATCTCGCAAACAAACTCAAAGTAGTGACTAATTGTGTGATGAACCAGACAATGATACATGGTTTTAATTTTTTATACAAATACAAAACAGCAAATCAGCTAAATTCTGTTGACTTGTTGATTGAAATAGACGTTCTGTGAAGGTCTGCCGAGTCTTCAATCCTACCAAACTATGGCAGTCCACCTGGACCTAAATCTAGACCTTAATCAAAGTCAGTATCTCTGGTAAAACATAAAATAAAGTTATTTCTGCCCCAAAAAAAATCCAGTCTTTGATAGAGATCTACCTCAAATGACTCAGCTGTCATTTCAACAAAGTGGCATCACAAAGTGGCGACTCAGAGAGTCTGAAAACAAACGCATGCATGCAAAAAAAATAAATCCTTGTATCGTTTTCTCCCAATTTACAGTTCTGCTACATAAAATTTTAATGGCATTTATTTAAGTTTGTGGTTTTAATGCGACAAAATGTGGAAATGTTCAAAGAGTGTGATTACTTTTAATAACTAAATTATTTCTGAATAAATAAACATTTGGTTTGATTGCACCTAACTGCACAGTAAAAACAAAAATACCTGTAAAGGAAATGGAACTAAAAGAAAAACAAGGAGCAAAGAAAGAGGAGCAGGAGGAGGGGGAAAGGAAACTGCTAAGAAAAGAGACAAGGTGGCGAGGAGTCCATCTGCAGTAGTCAGTGTTTTATCCACACTCCTTTGTTACCAACTGGAAGAAATTTACCAGAAATTGGGATTTCTTAATGGTTTCTATAAAAATAGCCGACATAGTAATCCATTCTCAAAAGTTTGTGTTTCTTTTAGCTGCTTCAATGCTGTTGTTGTAAAAAACGCCTGCAGGTCATTAATTTATCTTTATTCCTTTAAAAAAAACAAAAGCGAAAAAATTACAAGTAGTATCAAAAGACTTTTCTGCAGATTTTATATTTAAAGTTTATTTTATTTAAAGCAAAAATGATTGTGAATTTCCATTTTATTCGGTGAATAGTTGTGTGTTACATACTGGTTCATCTGTGGGTATATTAGGATCCATTTCTACATAATTCTCTGCAATGTCCTCGGAGTCAGTGCTGGAGGCCGTGCTATGCACTGACGGGGGTCTCGCCGGCATTGGGAACCTAGAGAGACTGGGCAGCGATCACAATGTTTACACACCAACTTTGAAGCAAATGCCCTAAATAAAAGCACAGAAGTGGAGCTCATCTCTGACTGACTTCAATGTGAAGCAGCTTGGAGGCAGATCCAGGATCCCGTTTGTATGAGCAGTGACTACAGTAATGCATGAAGTGTTAAGAGTTTACTTCTTCAGTGATCCACTAAAGAAAATAAAAGGGCACATTCTCACCAGACTCTGCTTAACTCATGGAAGCTGGATTCTGTGTTTGCAGCATTAAAAGCTAGGTGGACAGAGCAGAAAATGTCTCTTAAAGGACAAAGTGTTGGTGCTAGTCTGACTCCGAGCAGAGAAGTGAGAGCGTGCCCCTTTTGGTGTTAGCAAAATGTAAAACTATGAACAACTGTCAAACGTTGTAAATACTTACTCTCTAGCAAATGAGCGTGTGACAGGTGAGCGGACAGGTGTGCAGGGCTCCTCCCATTCTGGTAGTGGTTTGATCTCTAATGGTGCAGGTTTTCCTAAAGCAAACAAATGCACGCCCGTCAGTTCCCGCTCGTTGGTAATTCAGCACCACAACACATCATGACCAATGTAAACATATTCCCTCCTGGAATGGGAAGAAAATAGTAAAAAAAAAAAAGATAATCTGCAATAGACTGAATCATTGTACACCCTCCTAAAACAAATACTTTTTATAATCGGTGTCGTCATCAGACTCTTAGCAGCCTTCCTGACCAGTTATTGTCTCGTCTTTTCATAAATTATTTTAGCCTCCCTTCATTGGCTACCTGTAAAATCCAGAATGAAATTGAAAATAATCTTTCTCACATATAAATCCCTTTAATAATCAGCTCAATCATAGATCAGAGATCTGATTATTCCAATATGTTCCTAACAGAGCACTTCACTCTCAGACTGCAAGTTTGCTGGTGGTTCCTAGGATTTCTAAAAGTAGAATGGGAGGCAGATCTTTTAGTTATCAGGCTCCTCTCCTGTGGAACCAGCTCCCAGCTTTAGTCTGTGAGGCAGACACTCTGTTAACTTTTAAGGCCAGGCTTAAAACTTTCCTTTTAGATAAAGCTTATAGTTAGAGTGGCTAAGGTCATCCTGAGCTAGCTCTGTAGTTTTGCTGCTATAGGCTCAGACTGCTGGAGGACAGACTTACCACTTTCCTTCTCACTCTGTTACTGTCCAATTTTGCTTCATTTGCTATCATTTCAGCTAAACTTCATGTTCGCTCAGTTTTTTTACTTTTCATAGTAGCTCTCTTTATTTCTGTAGACTTATGAACCTTCTCGAAGCTCATCTGTTTAGTTGTGTTTCTCTCCTAAATGATGCCACTAAAGGAGCTACTACTGCCATTAACTTTTTTTTTCTAAAATAGAAAGTACTCCCAGATCATTGCTTCCATGTTTATAGGCGCATTTCCACTAGTTGAACTTCAAAGTAATTTAACTGGGCCTCTTTCTGGTGAGGCAAATCAGTCCGCCCGCTCCTCTCAGCCGTCCTGTCCCCTTACAAGATTGACCCTTTAAGGAATTAGCTAAGACGTCAGAATATCACGACCGTTTCGACAGAGAGTAGCGTAAAAAGGCACCTACAGCGGCAGAAATGAGAGACTGAGTCAACCTCTGCTCTGTCTTCTCAAACCCCTAGTCAGTCGTGGACGATGAACATTCAAACTGATGCAGGTTCTGGTTCTGCTGGCGGTTTCTTCCTGTTTAAGAGGCATCGTCCTTTTTGCTGTCGCTACATGCATGCTCAGTATGAGCGATTGCTGCAGAGTAGCCATACAATGTAAGCGACTCTCCACTGGAGTAAATGCTGCAAGTTACGATGCAGTTCATTGGGTTTCCTTAGATAAACTTTTCAAATACTGTATATCAATTCAGTTTCAGATAGGTTTATTTATATAGCGGCAATTCACGACACGTCATCTCAAGACATTTCCATTCATCCATACATTCCAATTAATCATTCAGTTCATTATTCCAGTCTGTTTAAACGCTTTCTATCTAGGAAACCCAGCAGATTGTATGAAGTCATTGACTTGCAGCATTCACTTCTCCTGGTTAGACGTGTAGTGACAGTAGACAGTCGCCTGCGTTGTCGTCAACTACACAGCAATCCCTCATACTGAGCAAGCATGTAGCAGCAGTGGAGAGAAATAACTCCAAATAACAGGAACAAACCTCCAGCAGAACCAGAACCTGGCTCAGTACGAGCGGCCATCTGCCACGAGCGACTGGAGGTTTGAGAAGACGCAAAAAGAACAGAAGAACTGATCTAGGAGTACCTTCTATGTTAAAGAAAGTAAAAGTTAATAACAGGATGAGGAAGATGTTCAGTTACTTAGAGCATCATCCCAGCCAATGCTCCCTGTCAAACAAGGCATCACAGCTGAGCAGGACACCAGACCAGGTGTACTTTCTATGGTGAGAAGAACACTGAAAGAAAACAACGTTAACAGTTGAAATAACAGCAAATAATGCAATTGGAGATAAATAGAAGAGAAAAGTAACAGAGTTGAGAAAAGTGGTCGGTCTGTCCTCCAACAGTTTAAGCCCATAGGAGCGTTACTACAGAGATAGCTCAGGAAAACCCAGCCCGTTAGAATGAGACATGAGAGAGGCAGAGCCAGGGAGAACCATCTGTCTGGACTGCATTCTCCTCCAGCCGGCTTAGCCTCCCCCACTATTCAAACAAAAAACTGAACTTGACTGCAGTGCTTGATAGCTAGGATCGAGTTGTAACGTATGTACTTAACCTGGAATCTGTGTGATTTAAATAAATTGTCTTCCTTTTTCTGAGACAACGTGTTGTATATTGGGCACTGTATAAATCAACTGAAAAATGTATCTGTCATCCTATATTTACTCCAATTATTCAGTGTGCCGAGGTAGATTTGTAACATTATAGATAAAATAAAAAACAATCTCCTGAACGACACCTATGAATAATGAGGTCCTTGTGATTCATCTCAACCTTAATGCAAACTACGGATTTACCTTAATCAAATAAATTAGAAATGTTTGTTGTGGAACAAAAGCTATAGGTCTTAACACTTTAGAAACATACAACAGACAATAATAATATTTAGGCAAAGGATGCATATTGAATCAACTGCTGACCATAGTTAAGCAACCAGGTTAGTGCACCTTTGATTTATTTCCCCCCCCCCCACCCACATTTTTAACACAATAGCCATATTGTAGGATATTAACAATAAAGGTGGAAAAACTTGAAATAATGAATAATTTTTTATGTAGCAAAGGATAAACAGAGCGTGATGGTAACTTCATATTCTGTATTGCAGATTTTCTAAGAATGTAAAATTCTACAATTACTAATCTGCTCAGTAATCTTTTCACACAGATATCCCAGAGTTGGCACAATGTTTCATATAAAACTGGTGAAAAGTTACAGCGATTACAGCCTAATGTTGCACCACAGTGCAGAGATTCACTGTGAATGAATAACTTTGTGTCTTCATCAGTTAATTTAGGAGGGCAGAATATAAACCATGCATATAAAGCAGGTGAGTGAATATGACTGGTCATGCATGCGTCCCTCTGTGAGATCATATCTTTGTTCAATTTCTTCCTGGAGTAATACCTGCAATTTTCCAAAAGCATGCATGTGTTTTATTATAACAATCTGACTGCTAATGTGTTTTGTAGCAACAATATGTACAATTAAACAAAAATGTAATGGATTTTTATTGAAAATGTTAGTATTTGATTGCTTGTAAGATATAGTGTAAGTGTTTGTGAGTATTTTGAGGAATACATGAAATCCAACCACATTCCAAGAATATCCTGAAAACATTTTAAGTATTAGTTTAATCAAACTGACATTCCTGTGAATCAATCCCCCTGCATAATCAGAAGACAGACCCCACAATATAACTCTTAAAGCATGCAAACCGTCCGGATTAAGTGTTGTGTGCAAAGGTCAAAGAAGTTTCAGACACACAGAAACAGGACGGTGGGGGGTGTACGTACCCTTGCGTCGTCCCCTCGGGAATTCACCTACGGTTTGAGAGTCGGTTCGCTCTAAACCGACAACCTTTGCTCTTATTATTTTAGGACTCTGACCTGATTGGTGAAAGAAGACTTTGCTTATTATAATAAAAAAAGGGTGATCACAACATTTAAGGGCTTAAAAAGAACTGCTCTGTCATGCAAAGCAAAACACACGACTTTGCTGCACAAAGAAGCTACGCCCTCACCTACAACCAGCCGCCTTTTATTTATTTATTCTCCAGCAGCACAAATTGAGAGTGATTGTCATGACAACGGCAGGACCAAACTACCCAGCATGCAACTTACTCCATGCAGCACGGCTTCCCACACAAAGACTGACATCACAGCTGTGCATGCACGATTAGCTGTGTGGAAGAGTACACTGAGAAATCAGGTCATGTTGAGAAGAAGAACAACACATAAATCTGCAGCAGAGCCAAGTGCAATGTTAGGAAAGTAGGAGGATTTTACCTAAACAAACAGTTTTTTAAACAGTGCTACAATTTCAAATATTTCGCATAAAAATAATGCTGGTCTTGAACACACCTGTTGAATCCTTGGACAAAGGAGGAGGATAAATAAAGTTAATAGATGGGGATTTATATACAGAAAAAATAATTCGTCATAGAAAAAAATAATAATAATAACAAAGGAAGAATTAAAGTTTTCATGCTCCAAAAATTCATCCATACCTTCCATTTAACAAAAGACCAAAGACTAAATGCATCAGAGTTTACTTGTTTTAGCCTAATTTCTAATATGCAGAAGAATGTTGAAAGATAGCCTTTGATTCAGTTTCTATTAATATCTGAAAGTGCTGTAAACAGGAATACAATTTAAATCCACTGTCTGGTGACAGAACCCTACCTCTATTTCACTTCTGGTTAACATGTGCATACAAGCCTTGAAATAAATGGTTATGTAGCCTTGTTGACCCCAAGACGCCTGTCTTTGCTGCAACTCAGGAGTTCGTTTAACCTCCTTTACAATCCTCCCTTCTGAGCATGGAGGCATGCTTTATTTGTCACAGTTTCAGCCGTTTAAGCTCTTACTATAAATACAGACAACTTTGGGTGAGTAGTAGGGGTGTAACGGTAAATGTACTCTCATTTGTATTTTTCGTTTACGTTACTTTGTCAGCAAACGCATCTTTCAACAGCAATAAGGTCCATAACACGCTCTGCACTGAACTGAATGACTCACCTGAAACATTAAGCTGAATGTTAACATCACTGATACTAGAGAAAAACCAGCTGACGTCCACATGGCTACCAGTAGCATCCAATCAGCGATGAGAAGGGATTTTCCCAACAGCTGCCCAAGCTTAATTCAAGTACAGCTGGGAAACTAGGCTGTCCAAATATCAAAACAACTCAAGTGATCAAAGCATGTTTTATTCTCAAATATGGGCAAAGTTTTATGAAAACACTTCTAAACATTAATACTGACTGTTTAAGTGTTTTTTTCCCCTCACTCTGGCTATGTCCAATCAAATCTCCAGTCAGTTCTATAGTCTATAATCACAACTTTTTTAAGTTATAGAACATAATAAAATCGGGGGAAAAAATCAGGAGTTGAAAGTAAGGAATTCAGGAAAAAGTTTCTTTGTTTAATGCTGATCAAAGCAAAAAAAAAAAAGATTCATATGCACATTTCTATCGATTTTTCTTTATTAAAGTGTACTGAAAACGTGTCAAACCATGATTTTGTGTACCGTTACACCCCTTGTTTGTAGCTATTTTATCATTTGCGAAGAGCAACAAACATCTGCCTCTTATCATGCCATGTTCTCCTGTTCTTCATAGTCATAATTATACCTAAAGAGAAAACAGGAAGCCGTGGATTACTATGAGGCATGGGTCAGTATGAGTTCCTCCCTGTGTGATATTGAGTAAAAACATCAGATTCACAGTAATATCACAAAAAATGTTCCAGTAGGATTAATTGTTGCTTTAATTTAGTACAGAAAAGCAACAAATAATCCCACAGTACGTAAAATAGCTGAATATATTGATAATTCTGCGTATTATGTTATTTAACACCTTTCTTTATTGTTATTTGATACACAGAGGCACTCATATAGAGAGGAAGACGAACAGAGGCACCTGCTTCAGGAACTCCTGACAATGATTGATTAATTAGTTTCATTCAGCTTAAGATATTTGGAAATGTACAGGAATAGAATCTACTTTAGCCACACAAAAAATTAAAAAAAAACAATAAAATCAAGATAAAATTTAGTCAGTGTCAGCTAGTAGGCCATTTTTAAATATTAAGCTGGGATTTTTATCCTTACTGTAATGTAGTCATTTTTCCTTTTCACAATAGTGGAGGACTAGAGAAAAATGTACACTTATAATTATATTTTAAATAAAGAAACCGAAATAATGTCTTTTTTACCTCTCATTGAGAAAGATTGCTTTTTAAATGCTAATTTTCATATGAAGGTGTCTGTGTGTGTATGTATATTTCTGGGGATGGGCACACGCCAATTGTGTGTGCGTTTATTTTGGCAACATGCTCTGTGCATTTAAGGATTTATCTGAAGTATCAGTAGGAAAATAAAGAAGCAACGAGTGAATTTTTGCATAAAATATTGAATGTTGATTCAAACTTTAAAGAGATTGAATGATGAGTCTGAAATGATGTGTTTTCAGGATAATTGAACGCCTCACAGCAGCGGAGTTGAAGCATAAATTATCTGGAGCATCAAATACTTTTTAAAACTAAATTATTTTACCTTATCACATTTCTGAAAAATCACGATGTGAAGAAGTGTTGGGATGTCTGGCTCAAAGGGTATAAGAAAAGAAAAAAAACTCCAGAATGGGAAGCGTTAGCCGGCATGAACCAGCCTAATTTTCTGCTGTGACAACTGCAGCAATGGCTTTTGATTAGGCCTGTGTGATGTTCTTTGTCAGTCTTCAATTCACCCCCCCCCCCTCTCACTGCTCTCCTTCGCTGTTCCCAGAGTCAGAATCCCCTTCACTATCAGGTCTAATCAAAAGACTCAATTGACATGATGGGAACAAATGAGGATGGAGGTGATCTCTCCAGCCTTTGGTCGCTCCATGGCTTTATGACAAGCCCTCCAAACAGCGCCTGGCAGGCTCTCTCAGAAGCTTGAGCATATTGAGCCTTTGACAAAGGGTTAAAACTTTATTAAAAAGATGTGACAGGCAGGAAACTAATTCACCAGCTTGGCTCAGGGACATGCATGGAGAAGAAGAAGGTGGTATTTAATAAACCAGACACACAAAGTGAGGCGTTTCTTTTCCTACTAATGACATCTGCAGAACAAAAATGGCTTTACTGTGAGGGTGAGTTTAGTGAAGACAGTTGTGTCACCATGAACCAGCAGCTGAGTGCGACGCAAAGTATTACCAGCTGCAGTGTTTAGTTTGAAAAAAAGAAAGAAAAAAAAAAGAAGAGAGAAACAGCTTACTGAAGAGCAACAGTGACGTGAAGCAACAACATCCAGAACAAATCACAACCACAAGTGCATGCACGCACGCCGAGGTCTCACCTTTACGATCAGGCTTCAGGTTTCGGTCCACGGGCGGCGGCTGGCACTCACTGGGCACCGGCCGGCGGGGAGGGGTCTTTGGACTCGAGCGGAAACCCATGTGGGCGGGCGGGGGGACCTGTTTTCCCAGGGAGGAGAACTCCATGGTGCTCGGGGTCATGGGTACATAGTTCGTGTCGTGCGTCGGCTCGGACAAACTGCCCGAGTGGTGATGCGACGGGGAGTTGACGCTCATCGGCACGTAGTTCTGCTCGACCTCCTCCATAGAGTGGCTGCTCACTGGCATCATTCCTTTGCTCTTCTGAGGAGCAGAGAACGGACATGGCGTGTTTTTACGACCGCTTCGTAGCGCGAGTCAAAGCAATCACAAGTAAACAAACGGTAGAGAGACCCTGCTACCTCTGATTGTAAAATTAGAGCATCAGTAGCTGATTCTTTCAGCTATGTTCAAAATACCAGCAATCCAACCAGGCCAACCAGATCAATCACCATCTTCAGTTGTAATTAGGGGTGTAACGGTACATGTTTTCGTATTTTTCAGTACAGCCCGGTTGGTTCGGTACAAACAAATACAGCTGTTTTCTACCTGAACAGATGCAGAATGTTCATGCGTTGAACTCAGAGAAATATCAAAACCACCCCAAAGTGATTTAGGTAGCCTATGTTTAATTTTCAAATATGGGCAAAGTACTATATAAACATTTCTAAACATTAACACAGACTGTTTTTAAGTGGTTATATTGTTTTCTACTCTGGCTATGTCTGCTTGTACTATTTCATTTACTTTTTTAATTTCCAATCAAATCTCTAGTCAGTTCTACACATTCAACTTTTATAGACAGAAGTGGGTAGTAACTAATTACATTTACTTGAGTAACTTTTTGGGAAAAAAATTTTTTTTTTATTTTGCGATGCTGTACTTTTTAATTTTACTTGAGTAATATTATTATGAAGTAATGCTACTCTTACTTGAGTAAGACTTCTGGATACTCTACCCACTGTGAATAAATTCAATGAATAAAGAGCAAACATATTTTAACCAAAAATACACCAGACACAGACACACACCTACAGTTTATTAAAGGAGACATCCTGTTTCTACACAAACTTTGGTTTTCAAATATGATCTTATGTCTGTTGAGCTTGTTGTTGTATTTTGAGGTCAAGAGAATGTATAGTAAACACCATAAATTGTCCCTGGAAACACTTTTTACCTCATTCTAAGATATGTTCATTCATTACCTACAGTAAGTATTAGTATTATATTGAAATACATTGACTTTGAAAAATTTATACAAATAGATAACATAGTTACAGTTTCTGTTTAGTCTTTAAAATACCAGAATTTGCCCATAACTTTATATTTGTGTCTGTCTAATGACATTATTTAAAAAAAATATTAGATCAGGTGTTGCTCAGTACTCAAGTAGCCTGTTTACCAAATACTTTTTTACTCTTACTCAAGTAATTTTTTGGAAGGCTACTTTTTATTTTTACTTGAGTAGAAATAATTTTACGTAGTGCTAATCTTACTTCAGTACAATTTTTGGGAATTCTACCCACCTCTGGTTATAAAACATAATCATATTCTCATATCAAATTAATTACTGGAACTAAAAGGAAGGAATGCAGGAAAAAGGCTTCTTTGTTGAATGCTGATCAAAGTTAAAAAAAGTCATTTGAACATTTGCATTTATTTTTCTTGATTAAAGTGTACAGAAAAACGTACCGAACCGTGACTTTAAAAGCCCAAATACTTACTGAACCATGATTTTTGTGTACCGTTACACCACTAGTAGTGATGATATTTCTAACAGCTTTGTTTGATTAAAATTATGATTTGAGAGGAGAAAACAAACAAAAAAAAGACAGCAGAAAACTATTGACTGCTCGGCTAAAATGATCCCAAACGCCTTAGAATGGAAACCAAAAACAGAAAGAAGTGGATGGAAACTGAGAGCTACCATGGATCAAAGAACAGTCAAAATGGCAAATACTTAGCCAATGCTCAGCTCCGAGGGGATAAAAGAAGGTCTACAGTTACCTGTGAGTCCTGAAACAATTAGAAAAATCCCACACAAAGTCACATTTTACATAAAGAAATAACAATGGCTGAAGAGCTTACAGTTTGGCATAGAGCACATTAACCAACAAAGAGAGAAGGTGCAACATCCTAGGGACTGATGAAAGCAAGATTGTACTTTCCAGATTTAGATGCAGAGGACAGTTTGGTAGATGACCCCAAAACATGGGATTCAAGCCACATTACATGATGCAGGCATAATAGTATGGAGGTGTTTTCATGTTAGGCGTACCAGGTACCAGAATACAGTGGACCCCCGCTTAGCCAGGTCTGACCTCTGCTTGAATAATCTCGATTTTGACACCAAGGCAGATTTTAGGCTTCTCTGTAAACATTTACCCGTCTTCAGACGTTAAAGTGCGTATATATTGGGGATTTCGCCCGCTAACTTTCTTAAAAACATTCGCCGCCTCTATGCAGCCTGCCATTTTTGTTTGTTTTCTTGGCACCCAACCGCCCGCGCATGCACACAAAGATGTCAACATAGATCCTCCTATTGGTTGACAGGAATCCTTCACAATCCTAAAGTCTTTCACAAGACATTGCTTTCCAATGCAAAGTGCACGACTAATAGCCGTACCACCACCAACAGATTCTCCAACCTGAGCTATGAGTCTCAGGCTGACTCTTTCCACCTTGACAGGCTTGTATGATGTTTTAATACCCTCACAGTTATGCTATACTCTACATTTTGCACTCAAAAGTGCTCCTTGAGATGTTCAAAGTGTGTGATATTGTTTTAGCACCTGCTTAAAACTTCTCCACAACTTCCTCCCTGACCTGTCTGCTATTTTTCCTCGGTCTTCATGAAGCTGTTTGTTCTCTAACAAACCTCTGAAGGCTTCAAAGAACAGCTGGACAGCAGTTTGCTGTTTTAACGTGACAAAAAGTGTAAAAGCTAGAAGTTTATGACAAATGCATGGCTTGTTACTTAAGAGTGCAGCTGCTGAAACGGCTTGAATGCAGCGCAGGCTCTGATGAGTTATGAGGCATAAAAACACTGCAAGATCGGCAGAAACCATTCATTAGGCAGAACAAATATATCGCTGTCAAAATCACAAACCGTTCAGTTAAGAACCTTTAAAATCAGTTATTTTAGCAATAAGTTTTAAGGGAGGCAATAAATTTTAGGGGTGTAACGATACATGTATCCGTATTCACGTGTAACGAACAAATACAGCTGTTTTCTACCTGAACACATGCAGAATGTTTATGCACAAAACTTAAGAGTGCAGTGCAACATTCTGCAGTGCAACTTTAAAAAGTGACACGAAAACAGAAATAGAAGCTTACGCAACCCTGATAGCCTCGTTAGGTATAACGATAGCCCCATTAGTGAGCCTTAACCTTCGACCTATAAATCTGACACACCCAATCCAATTTTCAGAACTGAAGAAGCTCTTGGATGAGAGACGAAACGTATTCAAGACAACAAGAAAAGTCTTTCATTTTAACTCTCAAGAAAACAGAAAGGACCCCCAGCAATCACTAAACACTGCTATTTGGAAACATTAATGGTTTCTCATGCAGCTCAGACCGAACCAGAACTTTGTCAGCTAATGCATCTTTCAACAGTATTAAGATACAACACACGCTCTGCACTGAACTGAATGGCTCACCTGAAACAACGTCAAGCTGAATGTAAATATCACTGATACTAGAGAAAAACCAGCTGACGTCCACAGGGCTACCGGTAGCATCCAATCAGCCCGAACTATTCATTTTGTATAAAACACAAGTGAGCGGAATCCGCGTTGATGAGAAGCGATTTTTGGGAAAACAGCTGTTCATGCAGCATTCAAGTACAGCTGGGAAACTAGGCAGTCGAAGTATCAAAACAACTCCAAAGTGATTTAAGCGTGTTTTCTTCTCAGATATGGAGGAAACTATCATTTAAACATGTCTAAACATTAAAACTGACTGTTTTCAAGTCGTTAAATTGTTTTCTACTCTGGCTATGTCCCCTTGTACAATTTTATTGCATTCACACTCTTGAGATCCTCTTACCTTCTTCTGGTTGCTTCCGTACGTTTTTTGAACTTCATCTACTTCTGCATACTTGCTATTTTAACCATTCAACTTTTCAATTATTCAACTTATTCTGCTCTTTCCGGCTATATCTTTTGGTATTCATAACCTTCATACTTTTTATAATGTTCAACTTTTTATGCTTTTTTGCTCCCATTGAAATTAATGGAAAACATCAAAAATTCCGCTAAATCTCGCCTGTTTTGCAAAACTAACTACATCCACATACTTCCACTTAGAAACACCATTCAAATCTTAAAATGTAGTCATACTCTTCAGCTATTACTGTATGTCTCAGCTTCTTCCTAACTTGTACCGTTTTCATACAATCCTTCCTCAAGTTTCTGGTCCCGAAATGATCAGATTTCTGAAAATACATGCATTTCTATGGGCGCATGGCAGTTAAGCTAGAGTGGCCCACTCTAGCAGAATTACACTTTTCCACTTTCCTGATTTTCCACGAACAACTTCCGCTCACTCGTTCATATTTCACTCTTTCTGCACATATTATATATCAAAACGTAGGTTATCATTTTTTGATTCAGGAAATGTCAGCAAAATGTATGTGACAGTTACAGTTTTTTGGCAAATCGACCCGAAGCAAAGTGGCCGCACCCAGGAGGGACCATTGGAATGCATTGGGACTGAGCAAAAATTCAGAGGACAGCTGGATTCTGAGTCATATTCGTAAAGTCATATCTCATAAACGATGCGACGTAGAAACATGAGCATTGTGCCAATATAACTTCAGACCTTCCTGACACTCATGGTTCAACAATTGTTTTGATACCTGTTACCGTTTCTCCATGAGTTTTGTTTGTTCGAGTGTAACAAATCTGCTCTTTGCTAAAACGGCTCAGATTGAAAAATGCCAAAATCATGCTCATTTTTACAAAATCACTGCTCCTAGACAGATTAAGGTACACACACGAAACAAACCATGATTCTTCATCAAAGCCTGCTGATACTCACAGTGAAAGAATAATTTTGATAGGCCTTATATTTTCAGAGTAAGAGGATGTAGTTCGGGACCAAGGAAGGACAGATTAATGTTTCCATCAAATTTATCAACATATTCGACGTCATTTTACGGCTGTAATATTATATTTTCAACAAATTCAACTCAATGGTTTGAGAGTGTTCCCCTATCCGTTCCGATAAAAACGGTACTTTGGTGCGGTCGATACGCCTTACGGTTCCTACGTTATTAAGAGTAGTTCGGAAGCTGCGTTATCTGTTGAAACGGCTGAGAAATTAGGAGACATAAGTGAGGTGCTGCACTTAGGCTGTCTCCCCCAGTCACAGCCTGCGTGTGATTGGTCGAAAAATGGCAGGCCTTTTCATGGCTTTAGGTGGAGCTCCCCCTTGTGGTAGAAAAGAGAATTACTATACAATATGGCCCCCACTGTAAAACTGAGGTTTCATGGTTATTGTAAGACATCTCAAACAACTTGTAGATTTAATACAAATCACTTCACCAGGACTTTTGATTACTCTGTAAAATATGATGATCAATACAGTCTCATAGGTACTAGGCAGGCAACAGCGGCCATTTTACTGTTCCAAGACCTGGAAAACAGTGATTACTTTTAAATGGCAGTTACACAGACTTGTATGTTTAGACAATCGTAGGCATTATAAATGGAATAAGATATTGTTAGCTAACTTGCTATTGTTATCCATTATACTAACACTAGCATTTAAGCTAACATTAGCATTTTAGCTAATTTTGACTTAATAGCTAAAGTTAACATACTGAATGGATTGAGATACAGTTAACCAACATGTTAGGGTTTGCCAACATGCTATCTGTGGCATTTAAGCTAACATTAGCATTTTAGCTAATTTTAGCTATCATTTGGTTTTTGGGTTGATTGTAACATACTGAATGGTTTGAATTATTGTTAACCAATATGTCCATGTTTGCCAACATGCTACCAATACCTTTTTTACTAACCATTGCAATGTAGCTCATTTAAGCTAACAATAAAATTTTAGCTAATTTTGACTTAACTGCTAAAATTAACATAATGGATGGATTGAGTTACTGTTAACCAACATGTTGGTGTTTACCAACATGCTCTCTCTAGCATTTAAGCTAACATGAGCATTTTAGCTAATGTTCACTAATATTAGTATTTTAGGAAGATTTGAACATACTGAAAGTATTAAGTTCATGGTAACGAACATGTTAATGTTTGCCAACATGCTATCTGTGGCATTTTAGCTAACATTAGCATTTTAGCTAACATTAGCTATTATTTGGTTTTTGGGTTGATTTGAACAAACTGAATGAGTTAAGTTATTGTTAACCAATGTATTCATGGTTGCCAACATACTACAAATAGCTTTTTTTGCTAACCATAGCAATTTAGCTCATTCAAGCTAACAATGGGATTTTACATAATCATTTAATTATTTAGAACATTTTAACACACTGAAAGGATTAAGTTTATGGTAACGAACATGATACTGTTTGCCAACATGCTACCACTAGCATTTACGCTAACACTAGTATATCAGTTAGTATCAAAATTTAAGCTAATTCAGCTAATTTCAGCTTACACTTCCCTTTAAGCATATTTTTATTATACTGAATGGATTGAATTATTGTTAACCAACATGTTTGTGTGTGTCAACATGCTACCACTCGCATTTTAGCTAACATTAGCATGTTAGCTAATTTTCAATAATATGGGTGTTATAGCTTGTTGTCAATTTACTGAATATACTAAGTCTTCTTTTAACCAACATAGTTGTGTTTCCCAACATGCTACTACTAGTGTTTTGGGTAATGTTTGGAATTTAGCTGATAAGTCTTCGTTTAACCAACATAGTTGTCTTTCCCAACATGCTACTACTAGCGTTTTGGGTAATAATTGGAATTTAGCTGATTTTAGGTAACACTGGCATTTTAGCTAATTGTGAGTTTTTCTATGCGGTAGGGTTGGTAGACTACTTTTCTTTTTTCTGCTGATTCTGTGCATTACACTTCAGCAAGTCTTCTACAGTTGACTTCAAATACTTCAGGCACTAGGCAGGCAACAGTGGCCATTTTACTGTTCCAACACCTGGAAAACAGTGATTACTTTTAAATGGCAGTTACACAGACTTGTGTGTTTAGGCAATCTTAGGCATTATAAATGAAGTAGGATATTGTTAGCTAACTTACTATTGTTATCCATTGTACTAACACTAGCATTTAAGCTAACATTCGCATTTTGACTTAATAGCTAAAGTTAACCTACTGAATGGATTGAGATACAATTAACCAACATGTTAGTGTTTGACAACATGCTATCTGTGGCATGTTAGCTAACATTAGCATTTTAGCTAACATTAGCGTTTTAGGTAATTTTGACTTAATAGCTAAAGTTAACAAACTGAATGGATTAAGATAAAGTTAACCAACATGTTAGTGTTGGCCAACAAGATATCTGTGGCATTTTAGCTAACATTATCATTTTAGCAAACATAGGCATTTTAGCTAATTTTGGCTATCATTTGGTTTTTGGGTTGATTTTAACAAACTGAATGGGTTCTTATTGTTAACCAATATGTTCATGTATACAAACATGCTAGCAATAGCTTTCTTTCTAACCATAGCAATTTAAGTCTTTCAAGCTAACAATGGAATTTTAGCTAATTTTGACTTAACAACCAAAATTAACATAATGAATGGATTGAGTTAATGTTAACCAACATGTTGGTACTTACCAACATGCTATCTCTAGCATTTAAGCTAAAAATAACATTTAAGCTAACATTAGCATTTCAGCTAATATTAGCTAATATTTGCATTTGAGGAAGATTTTATCATACTGAAAGGATTCAGTTCATGGTAACGATTATGTTAGTGTTTGCCAACATGCTTTCTGTGGCATTTAAGCTAACATTAGCATTTTAGCTAACATTACAAATTTAGCTAATATTAGCTATCATTTGGTTTTTGGGTTGATTTTAACATACTGAATGGGTTGAGTTATTATTAACCTATATGTTCATGTTTGCTACCATGCTGCGAATCGTAAAAAAAACAACTAACAATAGCAATTAAGCTCATTCAAGCTAACAACGGAATTTTAGCTCATTTTGACTAAACAGCTAGAAGTAACATAATGCATGGATTGAGATACTGTTAACCAACATGTTGGTGTTTACCAACAAGCTATCCCTAGCATTTAAGCTAAAAATCAACATTTAAGCTAACATTAGCATTTTAGCTAATGTTCGTTAATATTTGCATTTTGGGAATATGTTAACATACTGAAAGGATTAAGTTAGGTAACGAACATGATACTGTTTGGCAACATACAACCACTAGTATTTAAGCTAACACTAGTATTACAGTTAGTATCAAAATTTAAGCTAATTTTGACTCAACAGCTAAGGTTACCTTGCTAAATAGATTTTGTTAATGTTTAGCGCCATGTTAGTGTTTGCCAACTTACTACCACTAGCATTTTAGCTAACATTTGCATTTCAGCTAACACTTCCCTTTCAGCTTATTTTTATTATACTGAATGGATTGAATTATTGTCAACCAACATGTTTGTGTTTTGCAACATGCTACCATACGCTTCCATACGTTTTATGAACTTCAGCTACTTCTGCTTACTTTGTGCTATTTTAACCATTCAACTTTTCAACTATTCTGCTTATTCTACTTTTTCCGGGTATATCTTTTGGTATTCATAACGTTTATACTTTTCATAATATTCAACTTTTTATTTTAGCTAATTGTGACAGTTTTTCTATGTGGTACGGTTGGCACACCCCTTTTCTTTTCTCTGCTGTTTATGTTTATTAAACTTCAGCAAGTCTTTAACAGTTGACTTCAAATACTTCAGCCATTTTCTGCAAATAAATTCAGCTTACAGCATTCACACTGCATTTTCGCAGGAAATGCAACTTTTTCTAGTTTATAAAAAAAAAACAATCAATCTCTCAGTTCTATACTTTAAACTTTACGTTATAGAACATAACAAAATAAAATTAATTTCAGGAATTGAAAAGGAGGACTTCAGGAAAAAGGTTATTTGTTTAATGCTGATCAAAGTAAAAAATAAAAGGTCATATGCACATTTGTATTTTTACTTTTCTTGATTGAAGTGTACCGAAAACATACTGAATCGAGATTTTTTTGTGTAGTGTTAAACCCCTAAAACATATTAGCTTTACATTAGGATTCTGCATCCATTCTATCAATAAATCAAAACAAGATGCTGACAGTTTTCAAATGACTTCCTCTTGTTTTTAAATTTAGTCTTAAGTAATGATGATCTATGCTTGATTAGATGTACCAGTGCCATGTACTATAATAACCTTGCCTTGATAAATAAATCCTAACGGTAGGCAATCAATATTTCATTTCTTATTAATCTGACTGTTCCCTGTCACCAGGGAAGAAGTCATTACTCAGACACCTGCATCAAGATTATGCAGTTTGCTTGCTAAAGGCTATGCATGTACCTGTGGGTCCAATACCTAACAACCGAGTTAGCCAGTTGTGGATAGTTTTATATGTATATCCTTTAACCACTTCGAAAACAAGCAGGTCAGATTAGTTTTCACATATTCTTACTGTCACTTCACTGTAAATTTGGGAATACTTTGTTTTGACTGAGATCCCAGGCAGCACAAACATTAGAAAATCACAGACAAATAATGAGAAAGTGTGTAATGATGCGTTTTTACTGTGTATGTATATAACAAAAATGTGTGTCCTTGAATGCTTCTGCTGGAAGCCACAACCTTCATTTTCCACACAAGTCGGATTAACTATTAGCTCTAAAAAGGAACACTTACAAAGTAGCTGTTGAAGCTTTCATTGAAGTCAAACGAACAACTTTTATCTGAGGGGAATGATCTGGGAATGTCGTAGAAGTCCTGGGATCCAAAATCTGCAAAAAATAAAAAGATAGGTGCAACACATGTCCATTGTTATTATCATTATTATTATTAATATTATTATCTATCGAGGCCAAGTTGTTAAAAACAGCATTAGCCTTCTCATCCATGTTTTTAAGTCAGGACAGCTTAAAAGTATTACAACAATAAAGAAACTAATTTAAGAAGTGAACAGAAACATTTAAAGTTATTGTTTTACCAGGTGAAAATGTGTAAAAATCCATAAAAATTATTATTTCATCGTAGCACAGCAATCTCTCACTGAAAATTGTAGAAGAATCCAACATTTAACTTTCAGCACATATGGTTAGTGTGAAGAAAATCTCATGTTATTCACTTTTCACAGACTCACCATTGTCAGTTATTGGCACACCTGCTGGGGAAACTTTCCAAACCCCGTTGGCCAATAGAAGAATAATCTCCCATAAGATTTTCCAAAGCTTTCCAAAGCAAAGGTGCAAAATATGTATTTTCTGCACAATTATACAAAGAAATTCTTTAAAAATCATACAATGTGATTTTTCAGGATTGTTTTTTTTACACTCTGTCTCTCACAGTTGAAGTGTACCTATGATGAAAATTACAGACCTCTCATCTTTTTAAGTTTTTTGCCCCACCATACGTTTTGGATGTTTAGTGCTCTGCAGAGTCTGTATGATTTTGAGGTAAAATGAGCAGGCATTTAAAGGATTTAACTATGCCATGCAATGTAACGAGCTTCCCAGGACCTCTGGAGAACAAAAAAGCTTAAAGGATCACATATTCTCCAGCATACTGACCGTGTTTGCAACTCTGAAGATGGAGCAGAAAAAGCTTTTTCCAAACAACCAATTGGCATTGAGATGCAGTCTAATGGTTGTTATGGAGACTTGATGACTTTAAGATGCCTCTCTTTGCTGTAGTTCTCCAACAGTGAGCTATGAAGTTTTCACTACATCACCCTATCATCTTCACTGTGCATGGTGATGAGATTAACTTCCTCCAGACTAGTGGTCCAAAGAAAAGGGGCTCTGCAGGACATCATTTATTTAGGGAAAAATATGATTGTAATTTTTGAAATACCTTGCCCCAGTCAGATCTAAAAAAACAGTTACATAAAATAAAGCTTGATTAATCCAGGTATTTTCCTCCATTAATTGAAGTTTCTTGGAAGTAAAGCACGGATCCCTTCTCACCCTGGACACAGACTGTTTGACCTGCTCCCCTCAGGCTGGAGGCTCCGGTCCATTTGGACCAGAACCTCTCGCCATAAGAACAGTTTCTTCCCCTCTGCTGTTGGACTCCTGAACAATAACCCTAAGACTGTTCCCACCACCCGCTCAGTTACATGACCCATATTGTGTTTTTTTTTTGTTTGTTTTTGCACCTGTCTGATTTGCACCGATCGTTACCTGCACTCATGTATATATCAATCTGTTTAGCATATTATATATTTTTTTAAGTCTTTGTCTGTTTGTTCTTGTATGTTTGCACAAAGTACCGCAGCAATGTCCTAATGTTGTAAACCTACCCAACATTTGGCAATAAAACCCTTTCTGATTCTGAGATTTTGCTTCAGCATTTACTGTTTTTCACCACAAGGGGGAACAATGAGTAGCAGATGTTTTGCCTCTCAAGTTATTTTTATTATTAAAGTTTCTTTTATTTGCTTCTTCGCTCACTTTTAAAAACTTCCATCAAAACTTTCCTGCATCTATTGTGTTCAGTTTTAAAATGCTTCTTTTAGATTAGTACTAAAATATCTTTAAACTACAACTGAGTTCACAACATTGGAGGTCACATCATATTGACTTTACAGTGAAGTCAGATGGTTAGAAAGTTTGAATCTACTGTTTAGGTGAAGATATTGTATGCGTTTAGAGGGTGGAGGAAATCATAAATTAAAAAAAAAGGAAACAGGGACTTATTATCCACATCCCTACCTGAAACTTTAAAAATACTTCTGCAGAACCTTATGTGACAGACCGAAGCATTAGGTAATTTGTTTTAAAACCAAAACAATGAAGTGTTGCATGCACTTATATTTAAACCCCTTGAGTCAAGACTTTGTATCTGCATGTAGATGCATGCCTGTTGGGCTTTTTTTCTGTCAGTTTTGCTCCAGAAATGATCTAAACTTTTAGAGAATGAAAGTTCTGCCCATTCTTTTTTGGAAAACTTCTCAAGTTCAGTCAGGTTGGATGGAGATCATCTGTAAACAGCTAATTTCAAGTCTTGTCCCAGATTATCCATTGTATTCTAGTCCCGACTTTGACTAGACCATTTTAACATGAATCTGCTTTGATCTAAACCAGTGATTCCCAACCGGTGGGGCGCGCCCCCATGGGGGGGTGGGGGTGTGGGAGGTTCAAAAATAAGTTTTGAACAAATTTGACTCGTTTGTCGATCGTGAGCGCAAATGCAGGTGATGAGCGGTTTCAGCGAGTCACACTGAAGTTCGCTGGCTCTCCAGGGGGGGCAGATGTTACAGCGGTTGTATGAGCTGCGAGAGGAGGTGAAGGGGTTTCAGACAGAAATCAAATCAGATCTGGTGAAGCATCTAGATGACACTATATGTGGCTTGCGTCTCTGTCCTATTTGATCTATATTTGACCGCTTGAATGGCCTTAAACTGTCTTTGCAAGGCCGCGAAACTCATATTTTGCTCCTTGCAGACAAAGTGCACGCCTTCACACAAAAACTAGACCTCTATGGCCGCATCAGTCGAGGGAACCCCAGCCTTGTAGACTTTATCACTGATGCGGCACGTCACACGATTTCTCCTCCCTATTTCAAATCAGCGTCTGAGCACCTGTCAGCAATGAGAAAACTATTTGCGACGTACTTTAAAGAGTATTATCGCTCTTTTGCTTGGGTTCGAGATCCGTTTGTGTGCACAGCAAACGAGCTGACAATTTAGGGTGACCAACCGTCCTCTTTTCCCCAGACATGCCCACTTTTCATGTGCTGTCCGGGAGGATTTATAGACTGATGAAAATGTACGGGTTTTTCATAGGACCATGCTTAAACTGACTGGTGTGATGCATGCATTATGACAGCCTTTCTCTCATGTGACGTTCTCCCGAGCTGGTTCTGATCCGTCTATTGACGCCACAGACAGCAGGCTGTGCGCCAAGCTGCGCCGCACCGCATGCATTGCACAGCGCTGAGCCGAGATGCACCGCACCACGTTATCCTGCATTGCGCAGCGCTGGGCCGTGCCGAGTTACTGCTGTTTACAAGAAATCAAGGCACAAGCTTCATGCACAAACCACAAAAGATATACTGTCAAGTCGCAACAAATGGGTGGTGGAGTGCACCATTCACATAGCTGGCATGTGTGTTTCTGTGTGACAAAAGTGGCAAATAACCCATAGATCACATGGACACGAAACTATAAAAAGCCTGAGCAAAGTGAGAGTTCATCTATAAACTGACTGTGGAGGATGAAGATGCAAACTAAACAGAGTAAGCACTTTTTTATTGTGTTTTTGAGTTTGCAGCTGTTTACTTTTATTACAGTGAAAAGAAAAAAATACTTGTTTTCTCAGATTATTTCAGATTTTTCTTCAGTTTCTGTCCACTACAATAAAAGATAAATAAAAAAAATATTATATATATATATATATATATATATATATATATATATATATATATATATATATATATATATATATATATATATATATATATATATATATATATATATATATATATATAATAAAAGTAATAAACTAATATCGATGCTGGTAACTTTTTTTAATTCAGAAGAGTAATTATTTCTATTATTATTTATTTCCAGAGATTATAAAATCATTTTCTTCTTGTGAAAACCTTTTTGAAGTGTGTTATTTAACTAATCTTTTCTAACCACATTGAGTATGCACACTTTAAATATGTTAAAATCAAAAGTCTTGGCCAAGTCCTGAAAGTGTTTCAGTACTGTGCCAGATATCCTCTTTTTTGGAAATCAAAATATGGTCACCCTATTGATATGCAGGAGCAGCTTATTGAGCTGAAGACTGACAGTAGACTGAAGGAACTCTTTAGCTCCTCCCCTCTTTCGTCATTCTGGGCAGCATTGAGGCAGGAATATCCTCAACTCTGTGACGTCGCCTTGAAGATTCTCCTTCCTTTCACGTCGACATATTTGTGTGAGGCAGGATTTTCATAAATGACTGCACTCAAAACAAAATACTGCAATCGTGCAGAAATCAAGGATGATTTGAGGCTATGTTTATTAAACATTGAGCCAAGAATTGAGGATCTTTGCGAGGCAAAGCAGGCTCATGTCTCACATCAACATCACCTACCTGCAAGCTTCTGTAAATAATGCAGATGATGCCTATTATTAGGCCTAGTAATAATAACAATAATAAAGGATAAATTATTAGCAGAGGTCTGGTGCCAATTCCCAATTATAGCAATAGCCTAGTAATGATAATAGGCCTATTGATGATAACAACAACAACAACAATTCATGTAACCTCATAATTATATAGCAATAGCCTAGTAATGATAATAGGCCTATTGATGATAACAACAACAACAACAAAGCATGTAACCTCATATAATTATATAGCAATAGCCTGGTAATTATGATAGGCCTACTGATGATGATGACAATAATAATAATAATAATGTGGGCCTAAAAATAATAGCCTAGGGCTATCTATCTATCTATCTATCTATCTATCTATCTATCTATCTATCTATCTATCTATCTATCTATCTATCTATCTATCTATCTATGCAAGGTGATGTAGAGTGGGGGGTGCACTGGGGCCCCAACTGCAATGAACCAGCTTTGGGGGGGGCCCAGCTTGCAAAAGGTTGGGAACCCCTGATCTAAACCAATCAATTGCAGCCCTGGCTGTGTGTTCAGGGGACGTCGTTGTGCTGGAAGTCTGTTGCAGCCTCTTGAAGGTTTTCTTCCAGGATTGCTCTGTATTCAACTCAAACTTGTCCCCTAATGTTGAAGATGTATTTCTGTAACCTTTTGGTGTCTTGACAAATAAAAATTTCTATTCCAACTCTGACCAGCTTCCTTACGCCTACCCCAAAAAAACACCCCTACAGTATGACGCTGCAACTATCACGTCCTAACATGGAGATGGTGTGTTCAGGATGATGAGAAACACTTTCTGACAAATAGATTTATTTTGGTCACCTTCTTCCACAGCCTCTAAATGAAAAAAAAGCATCCCCACAGCATGATACTGCCACCACCATTTTACTGCATCCTCTAACCCTGCTTTATCCTTCTCCACAACTGTCTGCTGTGTTCCTATGTCTTCGTGATGCCGTTTGTTCCCTAAATTTCATTTATTTTTGGACCCAAAGATGAACGATCAAGAGTCAGCACACATCTTCAATTAATACAGCTAGAAACTACTGATCAGGTACGAAACCTAGGTGTAGTAATGGACTCAGACCTGAACATCTAAGGTCACATAAAGGCAACAACAAGGTCAGCCTTCTTTCACCTGAAGATCATTTCTAGGATTAAACAACTAATGTTGCAACACGACCTAGAAAAACTCATCCATGCGTTTATCTTTAGTCGGATTGATTACTGCAACAGCATCTTAACATGTCTGCCTAAAAAGTCAATCAGACAGCTGCAGCTGATCAAGAACGCTGCTGCTCGTGTTCCTCACTAGAACCAGGAAAGTAGAGCACATCACCCCAATTCTAAAGTCCTTATACTGGCCCTTGTAGCTCTGAGAATAGATTTCAAAATACTCCTAATTTATAAATCATTGAATGGCTTAGCATCAAAGTATGTTGAAGATCTGTTGTCACGGTACCAACCACCAAGACCACTCAGGTTCTCCAACTCTAGCCTACTAAACATCCCTAGACTCAGAACAAAACATGGAGAAGCAGCTTTTAGTTTCTATGCTCCCCTTATCTGGATCAAACCTCCAGACCACTGCTGACCAGCTGCTGAAACACTGAACTGCTTTAAATCGAGACTAATAATCCATCTGTTTAAAATTGCCATTGAGTAAATGCTTGATGTTATATGTATGAAATGTGTTCATGCTCTCTTGCTTTTTTTTATTTTTCTCTTGCTTTATTGTGTATCATGTATAATGTGTGTTTCTTTTATGTGTTTCTTTTAAATCACCAAATCATGTAAAGCACCTTGAATTACCCTGTTGTTGAAAGTGTGCTAAACAAATAAAATTGCCTTGCCTTGTCCTAATGTTCCCCAACAAACCTCTGAGAGCATCAGGTAACCGCTGGGGTTACACTGAGGTTCGTTCACATAAACGTAAACTCTGTTTACTTATTAGGTGATCTACAAAGGTAGTTTGTTGAACTGGATTTTATTTAGGGGTATTCTAACAGGAATCTACTTGGTGTTGGTCTGTGACACAAAATTCCACAAAAACAGTTATATTTTTGTGGTTGTTGAATATCTAAATGTGCAAAAGGGGTGTAAATACTTTTGTAAGACGCTGCATCTCATCAGCACAAACCTTTGCGGAGCCGTGAACAGTCCATAGTGCCGATAGTGTTGCTGCGCAAGGTCTTGCTCCCGGCGCTGGTCGGCACACAGTAATTTCCGTCCGTCTCCGAGGCCGAGCGAGGCACACAGTAGGTGTCTGTAGGTGAGCGCTCAGCAGGGGGCGGTGGGAGCCCTGAGGTGGAGCTTAGTGAAGGTTTGGGCGGTCTAGGAGGGGGGACGACATCCCCTCCGCTCTCAGAGCCCCCCATCGACGTCGACAACGTGCGGGGAACCTGGTAGGTCGAGTTGGCGCCGGGCGTGGGCGGGATGTCGTAACTGATGGAGAGGTTTCGCATGTGCGAATCCACGCAGGACGTCTTCCTCGAAGGCGTGTTGAAGACGTAAAGTTCAGACGCGTCCCCGCCGTCTGGGTTGGCCGGTGGCGAGGTTGCCGACTTCGGGAGCAGCACCGTGTCCTGCGAGTAGCTGCGAGGGAGGTGATAGATGCCGGCGTCGGATGAGAGCGAGGCGCCGCGTGAGGGAGGCGAGTCGTAGAAGGAAGGAGCGGACGCTGGGGGCTGGTGCAGTGGGAAGAAGCCATTGTACGAGGTGTGTTTGGGTAAGGAAGTGGCGGATGTAGGCGTGCGGTGGGATGGGAGGTTGTCATTCAGGTCCGTCTCTGAAGAGGTAGACTTGGAGCACTCGGCATGGGCTCTGAGAACATAACACACTTCGTTTAGAGGTGCAGAAAACCCACACAGTCACAGTAAACCTCCACACCACTCTGGCAGGCAGTTAAATAACACGAAGCTATATTTAATCATCTGTTCACCACTTTTGGGAACTTTTATTTTATATTAGTATTACTTTGTGCATCACATAGTGAAAAAAAAGCAATGAAAAAGCCCTAGGTAGTTTACCAACATGCTGCCAAAAGCAGGTTAGGAACCTTTTAATCAGAAAACACAAACAAATTATGCATTAATACCCTCCCCCCACCCATATTAACATTTAGGCTGTTGTATATCTGCAGCAGAGTGTCAGATCTAGTGCTAGCATTCCTGTGATGTACAACAAGTTCAGCACTCCACACAGGCAGGCAGGCAGGTCCAGTCGGGTTTATGGCCACTCACAGAGAACTCTGTGGAGGTAGAGTGCTGCTCCCACACTCCTCCAGGAGCAAATACTCCTGATACCCCACCAATGGAGACTGACAGTCCACTGAGCTACAAACACCGTCCAGCAGGAATGAGGAACAGAGCAACGGTGTAGTTAAAAAGCAGAGAAAAAAAGGAAACGGTACATGGAAGAGAAGCTCACAGGGCGGGGTTCAGGCATACTTTCCTTCTTTTAAAGTTTCTAGATGTGTAATTCCTGTTCAAAATTATTTTAGACAAGGCAAGGGTCAGTTTCATGATTAAAATTCAAATGGTCATACTGCCTCTTTCCTTTAAAGCGAGAAAAAGTGTAGAGTGTTTTTTATATATGGCTGTATATAGCCATAGCTAGGGATGCACTTCCAATAAAGAGAATGTTATGTCAAAACCCAGGGCGTTGTCGGCAGCTGATTAATGTTACTAAGAAAGTATATTGTAATCTAACTTGGTTACTTTTGAAATCAAGTAATCAGTCACGTAACTAGTTACTTTTTAAAGGATAGGATTTTAAAGGATCTGTAATCAGATTACTTTTGCAAGGTAACTGTGCCAAACACTTGTCATCATACCTCAAGAAATTTCTATTTTGCCTTGAAAATGTACAGCAGTCGGGTTTTATATGCAAAGCTTGACAAAAAATGCAACAGGCTTCTGGTCTGGTTTGTTTTTTGCCGTATGATAGTAGATCGGCTCCATTTCAACATTTATAAAGCCAAGCCTCCTAAACTCAGGATGGATCCACTGTAGCATTTAGTGATCTCTGATAACTTTATTGTGCTCTGTAAAACAAAAAGAAACAGCTGTTTCAATGCTTTGTTTGGAATCTATAGCACCTTAAATAATGCTTAATGTGAGGGTCACATATACAGTTAAAAGCCAATATTTAAACTGGACTGAAATGTTTTTTTTTGTTTTTTTCCCCACGGACCCCAAGGCAATCCCCCCAGCCCCATCCCAGAAGGGGAACTAACTGAAACTAACTAAACTGAAATGTTTTTTTTTGAATGAGTATGCATTCATATGTAGTTCTAACGCACCAGTTTGCAACATGACACATCAGATAATAGTGAAAATGTAAATCAAACACTTTTTCTTTTAGGAAAGTCAGATACTTATCTTTAAGAAAAAATAAGTAATAATGCAGGAAAGAGACAAATGGTTTCTTGTTTCTAAATGTATCCAGACCTGGAAAAAGATAAAAAAAGCTAATTCCAGATTTTTCAAGACTTTGTACAAGCCCTAACACACACGCCTCACAACTACAAATGTCCACACAATGCTGGTGGCCTGTCAAAGGTTGGTCCACACAAGTATAGCTATACATGTACACACACACACCTACGCACGTCTTGCTATCCTTGTGTTGACATTGTATTGACTTCCATTGATTTTACTATGCCTAACCCAGACACTTTCCCTAAACCTAACCATTACTGATACATGCCTAACCCTAACCTAAACCTAATTCACACCATACCTCTAAACCTAACTAGTAGAGTTTAATAGCTAGTTAAACATTGTGGGGACCAGACAAAATGTCCTCACAACTATAAATGTCCACACAAGGGTGGTGGGCTGTCAAAGGTTGGTCCTCACAAGTATAGCTATACATGTACACACACACACAGTTTAAGCCAATACCAAGAAAATCTGTGTCACCTGTTGGGTTCAGGCTTTTTGCTTTCACAGTTGGCAAGCCACAGGTAATCCTGCGGGTCCTCTGAGCTGGACTGAGAGTCTAGGTGTCGCACGCTGACCGGCTGGTACGGAGGAGGGACGCCGGCCATCATCGACACCACTGGACCGACTAAAGCTGGGTGAGGGGGGGTGTCCACGACAGTGCCCGACTGCTGAACACCTTTCGCAACATCTGCAGGAGGAGAAAAAGATAGCTGGGTTTATTCATCGTGTTCAGCACCGCGATCTCCTGAGAGAATGTTTACGCTCGAAGGTCATACTTACTGTGGCACAAACGGTAAGCAAAAGACAAAAAAAGGGATTTAATACCAAGAAAGATGTTGGTAAACTATGAGAACGACTTTATAACAAGATCTGTCAAAATGTCAGTATTTTCATGGTCATAACCCAGATTTTACAGTCAATACAACCCAAATTATTCTATCTATGGCATGCCGCAAAGCATTAAAGTAATTATCTTTTCATGTACTTTAGATGGAAACGTACGTGCCTGCACATCACCATCAGGCAAAACTAACAGACCAGAGAGCCGTGTCACTAGATTCCTAATCTGTTTCTCTTGCACTCGTGGAAACCGAGCTACCAAAACAGACGTGCCTTTGAGGATTACAGTTTATCGCACAAATGCGATTTCTTTAGGGTTTGGTTGATCGCATCATCATTAATGACATATCCAGAAATAATGTCTAATTTAACAGTTTTTAAAACTCCTTAAAGGAGTCGGGAAGCTGAGAATGAATCTGCTGGGATTCCTTAAATTGAAAACTTTTAAACTGATTTGAATGTTTGTATGATTGTATTGAAATTACTTTTCTTGTAAAGTGCCTTGAGATGACATCTGTTGCAAATCGGTGCTATATAGATAAACTGAACTGAATTGAAAAATTATGAACAGATTGAATTGAATTACTTTGAATAGTAACCAAGTTATCCGTTTTAAGAGTTCAAATGAAAACAAAGCCCTAAAAGCTCCAATGAAAAGTCTATAAAATATTGCAAGATTTCTTCTATTTTAACTTCTCTTCACCGATTTCCTGTTTTACAGTTTAAAATCCTTCCTTTTACACACAAAGCTCTGAATGTTTACATTTCAATCATTTCTTAATAGAGCACTTTGCTCTCAGACTGCAGGGTTCTTAGTGGTTTTTAAAAGTAGAACGGGAGGTAACTCGTCCAAACATCAGGCTCATCTCCTCTGGAACCAGCTTTTTGTCAGACACCATCTCTACTTTTAAGACCAGGCCTAAAACTAACGACACACCAATAGAATAATTTTCCGGTATCGATATTAATAGTGCTTTTATCTATATTGTATATATTTCCTACCCTTTTGACGCAGCACTGACAATGCTTCTCTGCTTCAGTTTAACCCAACAGTCCTGCACAGCATCACCATCATTGTCACCTAACCAGCTTTTTTAAAATAAATCATAGATTTGCCAGCAGTCAGTAAGAAATCTGTCACGAAGAAATGTTTAAAAGTAGAACCACCCATCATCGATGAGTGGATTAAAATTGTCAATGAGATTTATGTTATGGAGAAGATATCCTTCTCCCTCAAAGTTTAAAAAGAAAAATTCTATAAGATCCGGTCCAAATGGACTGAGTACGTAAAACCTATCAGATCTGATTTCATTTGATTATAATTGTGCTTTATGTGAACTCTTTTCCAAGAGGTGGTACGCTCCCCTGTTTATTTCTGATTTGCTATTGCTTTATTAACAGGAATAATTATTGATTCTTAATAGAAAAGCCGGATGGGGAAATGGACATAATCATTCAAACCTTATGAATCCATCCCCTTGTTGATGTTTTTGAATGAATAAGACTGTCATGTGATGTGATGGGAATATGGCTCTCCAAATAAAATTAGATTTACTATAGCTTATGTTATCATAAACTATATGAATAACAAACAGCCGCTCACCCTAAGTTTGAGCCACATGCTTGCTCAAAAAGGAGGGAGTAAATCAAATCTGCTGAATTTCTCAGTTTTTAACTAATTAGCATTTTATTAACATCTAAATCTGGATTATTCATTTCTGATGGATCAAATTGTTCCGATACTGTCCCATCTACTCCAATAGTGAAATAAATGGGACAGTATCTTAAAGGCTTCAGGCGGGTAATAAAGAAGTCCGGACCGACTCTTAGTGTGTCCAATAATTCTCATTGAGACTCAACAAGTCACGCACGTGACTAATGAAGTTACAACATAAAGCAGTACATTATACACTCTAGCTGTTTCCTAGCAACCTAATTTTAATACAACACTGCAGTCCACAGAAACTATTGGAGCTGAACTGCATCAACTTTTAATCTGAATACTGAGCATTAAGGCCACGTACCGACAACCCAAGGACGGCTCCGGCATTTTCTATGAATTCCCATCATATATAAATACTGAACTGAAGCTCTGATCAAAGGTGTTTAACAGAAACTAACGCCTTCTCGATAAATGTGAAAAAGCACCGCAGCCCATCGTCTCACGACTCTCATCAAAATAAAATTTAAACTCGAGCATGAGGCGAGGAACATGGATGCAAACAGCTGCTGCCAGACGTACTATGAATTTACATTTAGAAAATGCCTAATTCGTAAGCATTCAGACCTGTTGTTTCATTTACAGCATGCAGATAAGGGGCCAATCAAAAGCTGTATTCATGCAGGTTCAGCCTGAACAGTTATTCTGAGATACCATTTTATCAAGGTCTTTGCTTTGTTGCACAGCTCTTGCACAGTTCTCAAATTCTTCCTTTAAAAACCTTCTGCTCATTGTTGAGTTGCACTGAAAGACAAGATGGGCTTCATTTCTCTATTCATTTCTGTCGTCGTTCCCACAAACAAGGTCCCAGGGTTCTCTTCTACAGCCCCTGGCAAAGAATTCATGCCCTTCAAAGTACATATACCTGCGTTAAAAAGTGAAAGAGCACAGGTTCTAAATTGTACTTTAGCACTGACATTTTTCTACTTTATAAAGTACAAAAGTAAAGAAATTATTTTGACCTTCATTGATACAAGATAACTATCTTTATTAAAAGGTCAAGGCACAACTTCACAACTTGCCCTAAAATTGTTTTTTTTGTTCAGATTTGACTAATAATTGTTGAATGTTAGAGGTCTTCAATATAAATTATTCATACAATATGAATTGTTCTTTTAGCCAAACGCATCAAAGAGCCCCCTTAAATAAGGCCATGGATGGGGAACAGCTCGCTTTTCTGAATCTTTTCTGTCGTCTGCAATGTTTCTAGTTGTAGTTTTTTTTCATCCATGTCCCGGTTTATCCCGCTTTCTCTTCATGCAATTGATTTTCTCTACCATAACTGAAGTGTAGAAGTAACGAGCCAGTTTTGAGAATGCAAGGAGTAGAAAGTACAGATATTTATGTTCAAATGTAGGGAGTAAAAGCGAAAAGTTGCCAGAAAAGTACGCACTAAGTACTTACGTAAAGTATAAATACCTGAAAAAGCTACTTAAGAACTGTAACAAAGTATTAGTGCTTTGTTACTTCCTGCCTCTGTATGCAACCGAGTAGGGTAGTTTAAAGAAAAATGTGCAAGATGTGCATGTATATTTGTGCAGAAAAAATATTTACAAGAAGGGAAAGTAACTAAAAACAACAAGGATGTGCAAAAAGGAGCAAGAGTGATGGTTGGAAAGTCTTACAGCTGCTGGGAGGAAGAACCTATGGGAACGCTCTTTCATGCACCTAGGATGAAGCAGTCTGTCACTGAAGGAGCTCTCCAGTTCGGCAACAGCTTCATGCAAAGGGTGGGAGACCCTGTCCAACAGTTATGTTAGCTTAGCCAGAGTCCTTCTGTCTCCACCACCTGCACTGAGTCGAGGAGGCATCCTAGCTTAGATCTGGCCTTCTTGATGAGCTTATCTAACCGCTTCCTCTCAGCTGTGGATAAGCCGCTGCTACAGCAGACACCATAAAAAAATCTGAACCTTTTGGAGTGAGATAAGGGGTGTCGACATGACGATATTAGATCACGAAGGATCTAATATCGCCTTTGATTTGAAAATGCAGAGAGAGAGATTGTGTTCATCTAAAAGACACATTCTAGGCTTTTGAGTTCTATGCTGCGCCTCAGATGCATCAGCTTCGTTTTCCTCCATTTTCCTAAAGCTTCATAAATGAACTTTTTATCCCACATTTTTTCCCCCATTATTTATTACCCCACTGCTCCTACCTTAGTCCTGGGGTTCCGGTCTCCCTCTGCCAGCCCCGGGAGGGCCCTGCACTGAGACCCAAGCCTCCTTCATGCTTGGGGAGTGGGCAGGCCCTTCTTTTCACCTGATGGGGCGGGGTTTCCCCAGCTGGATGTAGCGCGTGGAAGGATCACATTATTCCAGCCAGATCCTCCCAAACCCTTCAGGCGCCCCGGCCGGCCAGGAGGAGGCAGTATGCAGCCCCAGGACTAGTGCATGTTTTTGTGGGAGTAGCTCACACTAGCTGCTCAAGGGAACACGGGGAGAACATGCAAACTCCACACAGAAAGGCCCTTTCGCCAACCCCACCCAGGGTGTGGGTGCCGATGATGCGGGAGAACAAACACACCCTCAGCACCCACATAAATGAACTTCTAAGTGGTTGGGGTGAATGATTACTGGTTTTAATGATTACCAAGATACCAGTATAGTATGGTTACTATTAGGTATTTAAAACCATATTTAGATATGGTGCAATTAAAACCTCATCTCAGAGGTGTTGCTGCAGACAGAGCCAGTAAAGCGGGGAGATTCTAAGTGTTTAACGTAGTTGTACCCAGGCCTGGATGGAATGGAAAAAGAGCACATTGTCAAAGGGAATAGTCATATCGATCAATAAAGATCATTATATCATGATAACTATCAAAAATGTAGAAAACTTAGTTTAAGAGCAGCCCCTGGCCATTTTATGCTATTCTTTAATGAACAATTTTTAATAAAGAATTCAATTCATCCCTTTATTCATTTTTATAATTTTTTAAGTTATTTTAAATTGAAGGCTTATCTTGATGCTTTTTTACATCTTTGAAACGTTTTATGAGTCTGTACAGTTACATGCACATCTAACTCGAATTTTGGCAAAAATCGGACTAATAGTCTAATCAGAATGGAAGCCTTTATCCCAGTTTACATGTCACTCAGAAAATCGAATAATTGAATGAAGTGTGTTTGACTCTGCAAAGCTAGGTGGCGACACGCGTCCTTTTGCGCTGGCATTCTTCCGGTTGGCCTAAAGTGTCACACAGATAGGAAACAAATGCTGACAGCAGTGAAGCAGATGGAGTAAAAGCAGGATATGCATGATGAGCGAAAGAAATGGACGACAACAACGGTGCAGCACAGTATATTTCGTAAGTATTGTACTGTTTGATTGTGTTACAATCATTGCTACCAAAGTTATTCCAGCTTCTGCTGTCTCGTCAGTTCTCATGAAAAGCTCGGCTAAGGCGGGATTCCAGTTACATGCAGAGAAATTCGAACCGCATTATCTGGGTGTGTTATTACGACTAAAGGAAATCCAGTTCGGTTCGACTTCAGTCGGGGCAAGGAAATCATTCGGCTTTCTCTTACTGCATGTAAGCGCACAGACTTATTATATTAATGGCTCAGACCAGTTTGTGTGCAAAAACCAGGTCAAAAAAGCTGATTCTAATTCAGTTCAGCTACTGAAGCTAACAAGCTACTCACCGATGGCTAGGTGTAGACGGAGCCCAAAACACTGGAGCCCAGTCCAGTGATTGAGTGCTGAAGCCAGCAGGTCTTTCCACTCCTGTTTGTAATTTTGAAAGCGTTTTTGCTTCCGAGGCCGTGGTGGGGGACCGGGTGGACATTTTAAAAGCCCCGGGTGTGTTGTGCCCATCTCTGTGCAACCATGACAGCAGCACCGGTTTGCAGGGGGGGACATGGAGTCAGTTATGACAGTAGCAATAAGCGACCCGATAGAGATGAAGACACTTTTTTTTAACTTAACTTTTTATCAACCCTTTCTTTTCTTTTGCACCATACATCTATCGTTAGATTAGATATAGTTATTGAATTATCGTCCAGCCCTAGCTGTACCTTGGATATTATAACTTCACGGGGGAATGCTTTGGAAGATGTGATGAAAAGATAGTTTAAAAAAGAGCGTCTAATTCCATCTTATTTGCTGCCATCTTCTAACAGTTCAGGCCCAACAAATGTTTTTTTCCTCAAATATCCCTCTACAAGTAGGCTGGCCACACACGAGTGGGAGTTGGGTCACACATGCAGAGAAAAGCAAGCAGAAAGAGAGCCAAGGCCGCTTTTTCGTAAGCGCCAAAGAGGTCTAGCTGCAAGAATGTATCTGTGCAGCGAGTTTCTACTTGAAAGGTCTATTGGTTTTCTCATCTAACGTTACAAGTGAGCTCAAACAATTCTTTTAAAGGAAAAATAATAAATGCAAATATCACTGTTATCCTTCAACGCCAGCCATGAAAAAGAATTAGGGGCATGGTTTCAAGGATGACCTTGCAGAAGCCTAATCAGTAACTCATTTGTCAAGATTCAAAAGCAAATTCTCTACCTAAAGTGAAGCTCAATGTGCTCTTTTTAAGTGGCAATCACGCTAAATTTGCACCAGTTTAGGAGCGGGGGAGGAGAAATGAGAGCCAACTAAGTGCACGGTGCAAATAGTACAGATTGCAATTTGGCTCAGAGACAAGAAAGAGAGAGACAGAAAAAGGAGTTGGCAAACAGGAGACAATGAGAACCAGATAAAAGGCCAGGAGCGAAAGATAGTCAGCAAGACCTCCAGGCACACAATGCTTTGATTATCCAGTACTGGGAACAAGAGTAACATGAGCCTCGATGCACACATGGACCATTAGACCTTGGCTAAGTACTGTGCTGAATAGAGACTTTCCTGCACATTCAGCTCGTTCATCCAACTCTTTCTCAGAGAACAGACATTTGGAGAGCACAATGTGACTGTAAGGAGACAGATACAGAGAAATCAACTTCAAGGGAATTATTAAGGTTCAATAATGGCAAGATGTCTCAAGTAGGGGTCTAACGGTACACAGAAATCACGGTCTAGTACATACTTGGGGTTTTAAAGTCAAGGTTCGGTACGTTTTCTGTACACTTTAATCAAGAAAAATAAATACAAATGTGCCTATGACTTTTTATTTTTACTTTGATCAGCATTAGACAGAGAAACATTTTCCTGAATTCCTACCTTTCAATTCCTGAAATCATTTAGATTTTATGATGTTCCATGACTTAAAAAAGTTGAAAGTATATTAGTGACTGGATTTTTAAAAACATAAATTAAATAGTACAAGCATACATAGCCAGAGTAGAAAACAATAAAAACACTTGAAAACAGATATATTGACAGCCTAGTTTCCCCAACACCGACATTAAAAAAATAAATTGATTGAAAAACACCAACAGCAACCCTTACCTTCATCAGTAGGGTTAAAGCCACAGATATCGCAGATGTTGCGCACCCACTTATTCATATCTTCTTCGGTGTCAGCCACCAGGTAGAAAACGCGGTCGATCGTCTTGATGTCGAATATGAAGCTGTGCTCCAAGTCTTTCTTCCTGAATGTAAGCCCCGCATCCACCTGGAATGAACAGTGTAGGTTGGTTTGGAATCGGTCAATAAATCAAGATAAAAAGATAAAGCTACACTGTGACCCGGTTGTGGACTTAAAATAACAATTACAACTCTATATAATATATGGCCAGAATTTCTTTACCTTCAGATTAGTCAAACATGGCAACATCGCTCGGATTTGATTGTTTATTTGGACAGAGGATCATAGAGTGATGTTAAGCTGAATCTAAATTACGCCGCTCTTGATGAAGAAGCTCTGTTACATTAGTTCTGAAATTCGTTGATCATTTTTTGTCGTTAAGGAGTTGCATGTTTGGACAATTATTGCCTCTGGTTCTGGATGATGTGTAGCTTGCCCCCCCTACCGTTTTTTTCATTTTGGAAAGCTGTTGTGATGTGTAACCTTGGTAACAAGGTATTGTTTTTACAACTGGAAGCATCTGATCAGCATCTCTAAAGCTAAGTAAAATAATACCCGAACTATGACCCCAAATCCGAGAGGAGTTGAAAAGGAGGGTTCATGGATGCAGAGCTAGACCAGAGTGTGACGTTGCAACCATACGGCCAGACAGCGATTTAAAGACGAGCAGCAAATGAGGTGGATTAGCGGAGATAGCCAACAACTGATGGTGCCATCCAGGGCATGTTACTGTTGTTATTGAATCTCCCTTTCGGATAAAGTATTTCTGAATTATTTCCAATTCAACAGTGTTTGATGCCATTCAGAAAATCAACTTTTATTGTCTCCTTTTTTGTCCAATTCAGATCTCTTTGTCTGAGTCGGATTTACCATTTTCCATAAAATAATTTCTGTTACAACTAAGGTTATCCAAACCTCACTGCAAGTAAGTCTATTAAACAGTTTAAAAAATAATATATATATATTTTTTGTCAAATGCAATCCCAAAACAATTCAAAAACCAATTTCTTCATATGGGAGCACAATTGCTAATCAGGTGTGGTCTCAAGTTCATCTAATGCAACCAATATTTAGGTGCAACAGATGAGCACAATGCCTCAAATACCTGGACTGCCGACTCTTATTGTTCATGTAATCTTAGAAATATGGCAAAAATCAATAGAACTATACATAAAGTAGAATTGTCCTAGAGATACAGATGGAAGCATACTTTTACAAGTTAAAAGTTAAAAGTACAGTGGCTAAGTCACCTGGTGAAAGAAAGAGGAAGCTACCAACGGGTGCCACCAGAGTCCTGAGGAGGCCAGTGGTTGAAAACTCCTAGGCTGGCTGAAAAAGACCTGAGCAAGACTTGGTGGCAGCAGCCACTGAGGTTTCAGTTTCCACAGTAGGGCACATACTTACCCTGAAGGTCACCATGCCTGAAATCAAAGACGTACACCACGGCTGACCCAGCTCAAGAAAAAAACAACTCAGATACTTTCACAACTAAAATCAAATAAAAATCAGCCAAAGAGGTTGTGAGATTATGCTCTGTGGAGCGAATCAAAGCTTTTCAGGCCTTTGGATCAGCGATATGTTTGGTGGATTAATGCTGAACAGGATAATGACGAGCACACCATGCCTATAGTGAAGCATGGTGGTGGCTCCGTAATGGTCTGGGGAAGTTTTGCTTCGACTTGCACTGGAAACCTGCAGCGTGAGGAGAACAAGATGGATTTGATCAAGCAGGAATCAGAAAATCCTGGAAAAAAACATCAAGCTGAAGCTTAGGCATCATTGGTCCTTGAAAAAAGATAAAGATCCCAAGCGGACATCAAGTTCCAACAAGGCTTGGTTACAGGAGATGCCATCATGGATGCCTGATTTAAAATCTATTCTCTGGTGGGATTTTAAAAAAGGTGATAACATAATAATATAAAGAATATTACTGAACTGGAAGCCCTGCCCACGAGAAACGGTGTTAAGATTCCTCAGGAAAGGTACCATAAGGCGTGTTTGCAGCAGGGCATAACAGCAAAAAGGGGCTCTACTAAGTGTTAAAGATGCTTCTCATGAAGGGAATGAATCATTTTAAGCCAGCAGTCATCCAAAGAGGCACTTTGTGTTTAATTTGGAGAGACCATTTGTAAACTACGTTGTGGTGAGATATTTACATTTGTTCTTGCTTGATTTGTATATATCAATCCGCTACTAGTTTCTTTATTTTGCCAGTAAACCTAAATTGGAGTGAGGGCCGAATAATTTTAGATGCAACTGTGTACAGCGAATTCTGTTGACCAAGTTTCTGTTGGCATGAAGATAACATAGTGCTTGTTGCTTCGGAAAGACGTCACCAAACATGAATAAATCTGTTCCAGTTTGATTTTGGACTAAAGTTGTGCTTAGAAATGTTAGAAAATATGAATGCCATTTGGAAAAACCTACTTGTTGACATAAGTTCAGATCAATCACTCGAATGGGCTTCTTGGCATTGTCATTTTTGTAGTACTCCAGCACATCTGGGTCGCCTGTCATTCGGCCACTGCGAAGAACAAACCACCGCTTCTTCCATGCCTGTAGGGTGAGAAAAGACACAAGGTCAAAGGTTATATGCATGTTCTCACCATGACCGCATAAATCCAAGATTACCACAGTATGACCAAATGCCTTATTTTGGGCCGCACAGCCGCGGTGTCCCTGCATGGCTTGTGCCCTTTCCACCAGCCTAAAGTGTCGTCAGTGAAGAACAGCGAGAGACGGCAGGAAGAGGCCCACAACCAGAACTATGCGTCTGGGTCATCCAGAACAAAAGCCACATAGTTTGCTCTAGCACTTTGACTTAAATGAATAACCAAATCTATAAAGAGGAATGGGCTGTTCAAATGCATTCTGAAGTCTCTGCAAGTTTAAATTTAGACTCAGCAGACGGAGGGAAAGCAGATGAAAAGAGAACAAATGTATGACTTTCACAAGCTGCACACACCAAAAACATTTTATGGACAATAGTGGACGGCCAATTCTTACTTGTAAAGAGATTAAGGAGAACAGTAAAGTGAAACAAAGAAAGCCGTAATGCAATGTTAGTCAATTCAATAAACAGTTTATTCATCCCAGAGGGAAATTCAGTGTTGTTGTTGCTCATATCATTCAACTATCTTCTATCTACTAAGTGTGGATGGTGATGATGTTGGCAGGAAGGATCTCCAGTAGCAGTCAGTTTTGCAACAAATCTGAAGGAGCCTCTAAAGACTGTTGCTGTAGGAGTCTCATGACTGCCCTGACATGCAAACAGCTTAGAGATTATATGTCACAGTAACATGTTTTGAATGACACCATCATATCTGGCCAGCAGAAACAATATTTCACAGTAACATGTCCTGGATGACAACATCAGCTGTTGGCAAGCACTGCTAAGCTACCTCGTTTGCTTTTGCCGCTCCTCTTTGAATCAGTCTGGCCGCATGGTTAGCGAGACGTTGGAGTCTGGGATATGATCTCATTATGATGGATGGAAGAACTTGCTCCGTCTCTCTCTGCTCCTTGGTCCCGCTCTGCATCCATTAAGCCTCCTTCCTAACTCCTCTATGATTTGGGGTTGTAGTTCAGGAATTATTTGAGCTTTTGAGAGGCTAATGAGCTGCTCCCGGTTGTGAATAAAACACCTTATTCCACAGCAGCCAAAGACGGAGGGAATAACCATCCAAAAACGCGACGCCTTGGCGAAAATGAAGAAAATAAGATGCATTCTAGTTTAGAAACAGGACAAATCAGAACCAAAATAACAGAGCTGGGGTGTGTGAGTGAAGGTACAGTGTCATTTTTTTGGGTGTCTTGGTGAGTCAGTGAGAATGTATGTGTTTAAGAGGGAGGGAACGTTCGACTGTGTCTGTATGTCTTTGCCTACCTGTCAGGTTGGATCTTGGTCTGCCCCCTCGCCTGGCGCACCTCAGGCCTTACACTTAATGGGGGGCCTATTTCCCCTCCGTCACTCCCCGCCGGTGACGGGGGCCCCTGCCTGCCGGTGGTCAATCCGGTTCGGACCTGGTGCGTGCCTGGCCGGGGGCGGTGTGTCGGTCAGCCGATGCGCTGGGCCGATATCTTCCTTTGGTTGGTTGGGGCACCTCTTTTAGAGGTGCCAGGTTTGGGATTGTTGGGTGGTGCCTGCTCGGTGGCTCGGCGGGATGCGGATCCGCCGTCTCTGCTCGTTTGATCACCTGTTCTGTGCGCACCGTGCGTGGCCGGTTCATTGGCGGGTTGGACCGGCCCTGGCCCTCGTTGGATGCCTGGTCTCGGCGCCCTGCGTTGCGCGGGATCAGGACCCGGGAGCTGGTACAACTTGGTGTCCAGATGCTGACTGAGCCCGGCCTGGGGATGCTGTCCGTCCTCTGCGGCTATTGGTGGGGCGCTGGGATGTTGGCGGTGGGGATTGGCCTAGGGTGGAGGCGTTGCGTGGCGGCCGGCCTGCAGTGCCGGGGGCCCCTCGTCGGCCGGTCCCTTGTCGGGTCCCTGCTGGGCGGTAGGGTGCCCCTGGGCCCCGGCTCCCCCGGTCCGTCGACCGGCCCGCCCCAGCGCGGCCGGTTGCCGGCGGAGCCCGTGGGCTCGTCACTGCTGCCCCCCGGGCCCCTGCATATTGGCCGCTGGATGTTCCCCGGGGGTTCTCCTTTTCTCCTCTCTTGGGGGATGCGGTCGGCCCCGCCCAGGTCCGCCTGGGGCTCTGGCGGTCCTTTGGACGTCTTTGCTCCGATCTCCTTCATGTCTGCATCGATTCCTGGGAGACGGCTTGAACACTCTTATGGAGAAACCTTATATGCACCAGCATGCTAACACACACACATAGATGTGGGGTCTCTGGTGTTTAAGGATATATTCTTGGGCTGAGGTTATCATTACTAGAGCTTGATTAATCGGTACCATGAGTTTCTCTGTGACATTGTTGTTGTATTTTTATATCTATTTTTGTGTGATGTGGTTGTGTAATTCTTAGTTCACAATGTTTGGTTGGTTTTGTCGATGTTCCTTTTTCGTGTTTTGTTTTTCCCCCTCTCTCTGCCGTCCTGTGGGTATGGAGGCAGACTTCAATGTTTTCCTGTGTTTTCTTTGTTCCCCTTCCTCTCTTGTATTTTCAACTCACCCTCTCTCATGACATTTTGTCTCCTACCTCTCTTCTTCATTTTCCTTCTTTCTTCTCCTTAATTTTCCGTCTCCGTGTCCATAACATCAGGAAATAAAAACCCCAACAATTCATAATAAAGATTTTTCACACATAAATCAAGTGGAGTACTATAGCAAAAGCTGTACTGCTCCGCTTGTGAAAGTAAATCTGTTGGGCTTCTACTTGGTACTCAGACACCAATTCTGAGCTCCACACTGCCAAACAGGACACGTTAAAAAAAAAAAAAAAAAAAAAAAATTTAAAAAATAACATGCACTAAGAGCTGGCGCGACATAATATTAGGAAGAAATACAATTTCAGTCTGACCGCTAAACATTGCATCGATGGTGTTTAGTTGCAATTAATCCACATTTTCTCAACATTTCTGTTTCATTGCATTGAGTTTCTCCTTTGGGATATAATATGATATGAGAGTAAATAACACTGATTTGGGAAATATTTGGCAAAAACAGAATTTTTTGCCCCCAAAGCAGCAAGTTAAATTTAAGTAAAAACTGATGAGGCCGCTTTGTTTTAAAAGGTCTCTTCAGCCGAAGTATTCCATGCCAAATAACCTGAATTTCAGATCCAGTTAGCAATATTAGTCAAGATCCAGCTGATAAACCACAGAATGATCAAAAATCTGACTGAAAGCTTTGTTGCTGCTGTTGTGTACAGAGTCGACGGCGCAAACTGCTCTGCTTGTTTGTTTTTGTCATTTTTCAGCTGTTTGCCGTCCACAGAGTTTCCCCTTTGTTAGTGGGCCAAGCCCCACACCGAGACAGATCATCAGGCTTTTCCACTTCACAAACAAAACGGAGACGGTTGCGGAGATGTGAAGGCCTTAAACTGTAAGCTGCAATTCCCATCATGCAGCTCCACTTCAAAAAGCTTGTTCGCATCATCAAGTACGCTCACGTAGTCCGAATGAGTCCTAAACCTATTAAACCCAGAGCCTTGGAGGCATGACCACCTCGATATCAAATTCAATTGTAAAAGCTAAATTGATGGCCGGTGCAGTGTTGGACACACACGGTGTGTGTGTGTGTGTGTGTGTGTGTGTGTGTAACCTCTCTCCAGCAACTCTGGGTCATGTTACCCTGAGGGGAACAAGAGGACCAGGAGCTTAGGTTACAGCCCGGCCAAGCCTGCCCAGGGTTGGATTGTTGACAACTGGGAAAGTCGTTCATCCCCAAAATGGGGCGCATGGAGTCTGCTCGACAAAACCGCTGTGCATTCAATTAAAACATTTTCCCTTCAAATACCTAAAAAAGAAATCTAAAAGTTTACACACACTGCTTCGGAAAAGAGATATTTTTACGCATTCTTCATCCAGTTTAGCTTCAGGCTATTTTGCAATGGAGATATTCTTGATTGGGTTTAAGTCTGGTCTTTGACTAGGACATTCTAACAAATGAATATGCTTATATATCTTTTTATTGGACCTGTGGCGGTATGTTTAGGGTTGTTGTCCTGCTGGAAGGGAACTTCAGCTCCACTCTTAGCCTGTAACAGTTATTTTTAGTTCAGCTTCCTGTCCCTAAAGATGGAAAATATCCCCACAACATTTGCCGTCTTTACACCTTGACCTTGTTTGGGGTGTGATCTTGAAGATGCTGTTCATTCAAGAATGTTTCCAACAAATCTCCGATTTACATTTATACTAGGGGTGTAACAGTACAAAAAACAAACAAAAAATTCCTGAATTCCCTCCTTTAAATTCCTGAAATTAATTTGATTTCATCATGTTTGATAACTTGAAAAGGTTGAAATTGTATAACTCACAGGAGATTTTTATTGGATGTCTTTTTTTTCTTCCAGAGTATAAAACATCATAAATGGCCTGCTTTTTCAGTCAGAGGACCACAAAGCGCTTTACACTACATGTCATTCACGCACACATTCACACGCTGATGGTGGCAACTGTTATATCTGTCTGTGTTGTTCAATCAGATTACATCACAAAAAAATACATTGAAGTTTGTGCTTATGTAAAAAAAAATTGGAAAAGCTCAAGTGTCATGAACAATGTTGTAGATGCAAAACAGAGTGTAGCTCAGCAGAAACGTTATGAATTTAACTTAGTAGAACTGAATCGTAAATAAGAGGCCATCTGCACATTGATTCATGGATAATTTATTGTAATTTTTAAAGAGAATAAAAGTTGATGTCCTGCATGAAAAACTGTCTACAACCTTCTAAATTATATTTATCACACACAAAAAAAGTTGTTAAAAAGAAACTCAATATTAAATTTATATGTAAAAGTAATTTGGCACAGAATGAACTTGGATTAAGTTTGTGTGTCGTTTCCCTGTTCAAAAAGGTGATATGAAAAACAAATTTATGAAAAGCTGAAAGTGTTAAGCATAATATTTTAAGACTTTAAAACTTAAAATGCAAACATCAGATCTTTCTTCAAGGCCATTCAGAGCTAAAAGATGAAGCAAATCTGTACCGAGAGTTTCTTCACCGTCTCTTTAACACAGCTAGAGCCTGTAGTGGGTCTAAGATGATGAACTGTGTTGTAGCCATGGTATGTTCTACAGACTGTCCTCACACAAATGTATACATACCTTTTTCACCAACCTCTGATTTGTATCATTCATCCAGCATCATAAATTAATACTAAAAGCATGAGTCTATAAAAAATAATTTAAAGAAAAAATACATAAAATCAGAAAAGTAAAAACAGAATCCAGCGTAGTAGGTCAACCTCTTTCTCAGCTAACAGCCGAGAGCGAGGTCCTCTCTGTAGTATTTTGTCGTATGCATACAGGTTACCAAGAAAGCAGCAGAAATTGCATCAAGTCATTTAACATTCACAGCCCATTTGCATATAATGTAATCACCTATTGCCAGGACAGTAATCCAATTTATCCTTAAAAGCTCATTTAAAACAGATTAAAAACAAACAAGGCGAAGGGCTTCTTTTTGTTGGCAGGTTTATTTTGGCCCTGCAGAAGAACACTACCTCTGTGTCTCTAGATAAAGAAATCTGGCTGTTTATTTACTGAAAAGTTTACAAATTATGTTACTTATGTTAAAAACAACAATATACTTCTGCTAATAATCATCAGACTCTGCTAATATCACAAGGGGAGCGTTGGGATGGTAACCGGTATCAAGGTTTTCAAAATGGAACATAAATCTCTGTCCAAGGGTAGTCACTACTGTGGGAGGGGTCAATACTGCTACTATGAACTCAGAAGTACTTTATTTTTCCCCAAAGGAGACATTAAATATTGACTCATATTATACAAGCCTTTTTGAAAAAGTCGTTGTGGATGGTGATGTGGAAACGAAGGATCTCCTGTAGCAGCCAGTCTTGCAACAAATCTGAAGAGGCCTCTGACTGAAGACTGTTGCTGTGGGACAGTCTCATGACTGTCATGACATGCAAACAGCTTAGACATTATATGTCACAGTAACATGTTTTGAATGAGACCATCAGTTGTTAGCCAGCACTGCTAATCCGCCTCATTAGCTTTTGCTGCTCCTGTTTAAATCTCTCTCTGGCAGTATCGTTAGAAAGCCGTGCAGAGAGACACTGGAGTAGGGGATATGATCCTTGTTCATCATGATGGATGGAGGACATGATTTGAACTTCCTCCTTCTCTCTCTCCTCTTTGGTCCTTCTTTATTTTCATGAAGCCTCCTTTTCAACTCGATTTGGAGTCTTAGTTATGGTATTATTTGAGTTTTTCAGAGGCTAATCAGCTGCTCCTCGCTGTAGAAAAACAACGCCGTTGCCACGGTTACGCATTATAACTCACAGAGTATAAAAGTGAGCGCAAAAATCCTTCTAGCTTCACAGCATCCAGATCTAGAAGAAATAAATGTCAAAAAAGCAATGCCTGAACCAAAAAAAAAAAAAAACAAACAAAAAAACAAACAAAAAACGTAAGTATAGAGAAACAACAAATCAGAACTAAATTAACAGAGCTGCTCCACAATGCAGCCACCACAAGTGGAAAAATTCTGCTTTGTTTAGTTGTTCTGATTCATAAAGACCAGAACTGTGAAAAGGACAATAATTAGATGAGACTGTCACTCGAAACAACTTCTTCTAAATTTCTGTAATATTTTGTTTGGGTATGCATATAAAAATCAAAGTAATAAGTAAACGTTGTAAATAACAATATGAAACCTGTAATACTGTATGTTTTATAATATCTTTCTGTTAAATAAAAGCAATGACATCATGCTGTGCCCTTTTTGCAACTTACACTAATTAATTAATACTAGAGATGTGTATTTGCAAGAATCTGGTGATACGAAATTTATTGATATGATATATTGCTTTGAGTAAGACTATATATTGTGATTTTTAAAACTGAATTTAACTTTAGAAAAACTGTCAGAGCATTCTAACCACTCCAACCTGTTTCATACTTTATCACATCCAGTTTTATAACTAGATCTAGTTGATTTACTGGAACAAAGAAGGTTAAAACAGCCACCAACTACCAGTCATACTTTTAATTTTACTACAAAAATTACTGTCATCATTAATGGTTCCATTCAAATAAAAATAAAAATTGATAATTAATTTTGAATAACGATACAATATTGTGACTTAAAACTCAATTCAAATTCAAAAATACTTTATTATTCCCAGAGGGAAATTAGAAATATTGTGATAGATCAGCATATTTTCTTTTTAGTTAATACCATTAATAAATTAATTAATACCAATGAAACCTAAGTATTTTTACACTAGGTTAACATATACAGAGAATATCATACATACCCATGCATACACAGGAGTATTAAGGAACTGAATTGTGTGTAATTGTCCAATTGTGCTCATCCATATGTTCAGAAAAAAACTACTTTTCTTGAAAACAGTTACTTGATTATACTAGATGCCACTTTTTAACAGCAGTTCAGTTTTATAACAAACAATACCTTGTCAGACAACATGAGCTGAAATAAACCAAGACAGCTTTTTTGTGTTGGTTTAAAGGAAGATAAAACATAAACATGGCTGCACCAGCACCACATACCTCATGTCACCACTCATGAAGAATTTGATTGAAGTGATGAAGTGAAGTGAGAAAGCAGTTCTAAATACTGTTTGACAAATCCATATCCAGATCCGCCATCCCTTTAGCTTGGAGGACTCCAGCGTTCATGGCTCCCGATCTGGGGAGCAACCCTTCCTAAACATCTGCCTGCCAACCCTATTCTTCTAAGCTTCTCATCTGATAGGATGAAACATAGGAAGATGTCCCACTCTGCAATCCCACCCATGTCCCACAGCCAAAAAGGGGGACAGACAGAGGGAGCATTGAGGGGCTCGCTGACATGATGACAGAGGAGAAAGCGGGGGGGCTTAAGAGGAGATGCCAACTGAGTGGAGTCATGCTGCTGTCAGAGGAGTCCTGACTCAATATCACTGGAGCATGAAAATGGCAAAGGTGGAGCCGAGGAATATGGGTCAGCAAGAGGCAGGAGAACATGCATGAAGTAAAAATGATAAGAAATTCATTAAAAAACATGTTCTCTGCATCATCTACAAAACATTTCGCCTGCACAATTCAGCTAAGTTGAGAAATGATAAAACATCCCAGCCAAATATGCAGATTGGGTTCATAATTCTGATCAAGAATAAACATTTACTGGTTCCAAACCGGGTCCTTTTTTTCTCCTTTTGTTTCCTTTCAGACATGCTTTGGACAGAGAGAAAGCTTTTACATGTGCCAACTGGACCAGAAGGGTTTGGCTTGTACAATTTGATCAACAGGAGTAACTGAAATGCCAGACGATGAGACTGTGTTGTTAGCACAGCATTATTGTCTTTACTGCAATGAAGCATCAATTAGGGCTTTAAGATAAGGAACCATCGAGGAGTCTGTAGCGGATGAGCTCATGAAGACTAACTGGAAAACATTAAAGGTCAGAGAAAATGATTGAGAACTAACCATGAGTAAGAAGGGAATCAACACGCAGTCACCAAAGCAGCCTTCCTGCAGTTTACCATTTGAAAATGCCAACAAAGCAACTAAGCCTTCCATGAAAACCAAGAAGAAATACAAGTTCAGTATCTATGACTTCAGTCAGTAGGTAGCTAAGATGAAATCTTTCACAGAAACTCATCCAAAAACATTAAATTATTACTAAATAGTTCTATATTACCGTAAGGTTCAGTCTATAAGCCACTACTTTTTCCCCACACGCTTTGGACCTTGCGTCCAATACAACGACGAGGCTATTTTATTAGATTTCTTTTACTAGCTAACAGCGTCCGGGGGGCACTGTAGCAGGAAGCGCAAAAGTGAGAGACACGTGGGGAAAGATTATGCGCCGATGAAGACACTACTGGTAGTTTTCATGCACACACCCTCATCACCGAAAACACACAAAAGAAATGCATCTTTTAAGTTAAAGGCAATCGAGCTGACCGTCAAAGAAGGAAATAGAGCTACTGCATTTAGGTTTGACATCAATTAATCAATGGTGAGACTGAAGAGGCAGCGGGAAGAACTGAGTTGGTGTAAAAAAACGACTAAAGCTTTCAGAAGACATAAAGACACTGAAGAAGACAACTTCAGTGGCTTTAATGAGGAAGAAGAAGATGGTGACCAATTACCTTTCTGGTAGGCATATGTGTGTTTTATTTTGTAACCAGACATGTTACTGTCGTGTTGTGTTGGCGCCGTACTGCTGATTTACAGGCAGAGTTTAAAAAATAGAACATCTTAAATTAAAACTAGAAAAGCACTCAGACCTCCCCCAGGACCACTCATTCCCCCCATCCCCATGTTGTTTTCCAATTCTAACTTTTGGTGCTTTTCCAATAAAATATCTGTTAATGAGACTCATGGCTGTGCTCTTCCAGCGGAGAGGGGAGCCGCTTGTGAGCTCTCTGACATGGGAGAGGAGTGGAGGTCAGCACCGCTGGTCAGTTGTTCCTAATCCAATTGCAGACATTTCCTCAATATTTCATAGAAATCTGTCCATAACCTTTTCAGTCATGTTGCTAACAAACAGACAGACAAACAGACACGAAAATATTACCTCCTGGGAGGGGTAATAAAAAATATATTCCGTGTACCGTCTTTATGAGTAAATAGCTCATGTTACAACATGAAAACGTGCAGCTTATATTCAGGTGCGCCCTATATTTGTACAAAATGTATTTTCAAATTTAGCTGGTACT